>KK121655.1:1065896-1078732 GCA_000611955.2 Stegodyphus mimosarum | reverse complement strand
ATATATATATATATATATGAAGAGATATCTATTTATTAAATGTTAAATTGACCTGCTCCTGTATTTTTACTTTTCCGGCGTAGCCTTCTCTTAAAATATGTCTCCTGCTGCATTGCAAGGGGAGATAAAACAATTTCAATTATAATTCTACTAAAAATATCTAACTAAATTCAAAATTCGTAACAGTATATTTGGAGTAAAACAGCAGCAGTCAGATTTCAATTATGTGTTATTATTAAGAGCATGATACTCAGTAATACTTTCTCATATTAGTTTAATTTTTAAGGATAATTTTATCTTGCTGCGCTATTGATTTGAACGTCTAGTGGAAATTTTTAAGTCTTTCCGCATAAAAAAAAGGGAAAGGTTGGAAAAAGAAATGGAGCTCAAGTTATAGGGATATTAGGTTATTATGATGCTAGAGAAGTGCAAAATGAGCAATGCCCTTGCCAGGACTCGAACCTGGACCTCTCGAATATGCGACGAGTGTGCTACGGTTGCACCATGAAACTTGTTCGAAGGAGGAAGAAAGTACCTTATATACTCCCCCCTTTTAAAAGGGCGACTGGGGATTAGGAGATTCAGTCGCCAAATCCTGGGGGTGAAGAATCAACATTCACCACTTTTAGTTCGGGCGCCAATGTAGAGGAGTCATCAGATTATTTTTGAGAGAGGAGACCGTAATGAGCAATGCCGTTGCCAGGACTGATATGTAAATAAAAGTAAGTTACACAGCGCTTATTTATTCATTATCAAACATGTTTTTATTACTGATTATAATCATAATATCCCGAAACAAAGTGATTGCAAGCAAATATTTTCTTATGCTTCTTTCAGTACCAGTAGAGACGACAGAGGCTATAGACGTTTACTTCAGAATAGCCGCTTCAAAGGCATTTTAAGAAAATTCTGCATATTTTCTATTTTTGCAATAATTGAGAAGTCAGGAAAATTTTCTGTAGTGAACATATATGATTTTGAAATTCTTTCGAAAATTAATAATCATTTCAATACTGTACTAGAAATCAAGTGATATAGATAAGCAACAATTTGAAAATTAACACTTAGTTAGTACAAAAAGTACATGTGTAAATTATTTTGCTAATCAGTTATGAACGTTTCCTTTTCCGTAGAATATCTTCAAAATTAGTAATGAAACGTTCAGTTTAATCTTCCAGAGTTTTCTAAAAACACACCAGAGAAGTCCCTGTAATAGTAAAACACTGGTTAAAATTGTACCAACGGAAAAAAAATTATGCCGTGTTTTAAACATTCACACGATATGTATTAAAAATGAAAGCATGGCACCAGTTTATCAACGTAATTCAAGGCGTTAAGTAAGTAAAAGTTTCAAAACTGAGTTTTTGTCACATACAAAATGCATTGAAAAAGCGAAAATTAGTAATATATTGGCATCGGACTACGAAACAAATTCTCAAAGATAAGCAAATGGTATGAATATTAATCAAAATGTATAACATGTACAGATTTTTCTTCGTAATAAGTTATGAATGTTTCCGTTTTAGTAAAATGAAGTCAGAAAGTACAAATCTGGCAATGAAGTACTTCTTTCAGCCTTTAAGATTTTATTCAAAAATGCAATAAAAACACCTGTGAGTTAGTAAAACTCGACTAAAAAATGAGCAGGTAAAGGAAAACATAACTTTCCTTCCATATTCCCCTGATTTGTCATACAATAACTTATAATATAACCCTGGTTCCTCAATGCAATAACATTAGTTATGTATTGTTAATAGCTCATTTCGAATAGGTTAAAGAAGAAAAATTTGAGTCAAAGCGAAACACGTTTACAAAGCAATGATTCGTATTTTTCTAGTAATTCAAATCAAAGCATTCTGAAAGTGGACGTTTTTTATGAAGATGAAATATTTTCTTAGGCATGTTAATTAGCAGAGAAATGTCTTTTAAGAGAGAAACAGACTTCACAGAAAAAATGTATAACAGTACAAGTCGGTGATTATGACAATATAAGACAAAAAATTCGAAGCCCATATGAAGTGGTTAACATCTCCTTCTCATACAAATGAAATGCAACAATGTCAGAGAAATTTAATGTGTCACAGTTGTGTACTAAGATAAATCATCTAATACTAAGATAAATTTTTCAAACACGTAAAAAATATTAAATCAACCAGTGTCCAAAAGGTTATCGATAAGGAATTTCCCCAAAACAGTTTATGAAAATATGGCAACATCACAGGTAACTTCCGTCAACACTGAAACTTTTATGCTCGAAAATTTACTTGCGATGGAAGGAGAAGAAACGTTAAAGGATTAAAAAAGAAGATACTCATGTAAACTTTCCGAAACGAAATGTACAATATTTCAGGAAATATTCACTTAATTTGAAGGGAGTTATAGTAAATATTTCACTATTTGACAAAGAATCAAAGTTCACTGTAAAGGAAACGTTTAGAAAAGAAGAAAATATATCTATATAGAATCTTGACTATAATGTTTGAATGTGTTTGTTTCGAAAAGAAGCACAAATCAGTAATATAACACTGAATTCATTCCAAGTTTCATTGAAAATTCAATACAGATTTCTGTTTACTAGCAAAAATATTACTTAAATTCTCTAGTTAACGTGAAACATAACTTCTTTCAGACATTCGCATGATACGAACTAAAAAGTAAGGACAAGACGAGTGGCTGTTAAATAAATACAAGGTAATATATATTTTCAATCAGTTGCATCAAAAATAATAAAGAAGTAATGTTTGAATAAAAATAGAGATATGTTTTTACAAAAAAATAGAAAATTGTTCTATCTCCTTTGAATACTGTAAAGGAAAATATGCGAAAATTTAAGACATAAATGGATAATTCTTATAAATACTAGTATGTAGCATTTGAACATAAGATGTTTCCTAAAAGTCTATGTAATGGAAAAGAGTGGTAGTAATAAATTTTAAAAAAGTTCGTAGTACATTATAATTTTGCTATCAATCTACGAATTTATAAAACTGTGGAAAAATAATTTATTAGGTTCTCTTCGTTACGGTATATTCCACTACTATTCTAACATTTTTTCTTTTGAGTTGTAAATTTCTGAACCTGAATCTTCCGAAAACGAAATCATTCTGAATTATCAGCTTGTGCTTACATGTAGAAGACAGTCTTAAAACGGAAGATTTTACAATAAATCCGGAGGTATAGTCAAAAATAAGATAAAAAATACTTACTTTTCACGGCCAGTTCGTGAACTTGGTTAGGGTAAAATTCAGTCTTGCCTTATTCGAAACATTTTCAGAAAAACACGTTCATTTCTTGTTCATGGTTTGCATACTCAGATGCTTGCATTTTGCTGGAATTTTTTTCTTCCATTTTATATTTCACTATTATTATTTGGCTCGGGAAGAAGTTTTTCTATGGATATTGCATACTTCTCTTATACGTCTGTGACTGCTCTAATAATTTACATCTCCAAATAGTGTGAACAAAATCCCTAGATATATATCTATTATCTAGAATGTTTGCTTAATCTGAAACGAAAAATACAGCCCCCCTGTGCGGAATAGAGCCTTAGAATAGCCTCCCCGAATGTATTTTATTTCCTTGGTCCTTTACATGCTTTACCGTATTTCTCAATTACGTTCCTCTCTTTTTCTGAAATTTGTGAAATATTCCTATTTGAACCTTTCCATTTGAATTTTTTAACTGTTTTAAAATACATGTGTATTTTGATCAATGCGTGAGGAAAAGAGAAACACTGCCATCCAATATTCTAAGCATTCAAACTGCATCACTTAAGAATACTGCTGGTTATTAAAATATGTGTTAGTACTTTATGGAATGTATTTTATTTACTTATTATGTATGATCTTCATGAGAAATTAAATATTATATATGTACGAAGAATTATATGCCTCCAGCGTTTAATTAAAATGATGCTTCTTTGGAAATGTGTCCTTTTTAAAATGAGCTCATACTAAAATGTATTAAAAGTTTGTTTAATTTACCAATGTTGGATCGTTATATGGTGTTCAAGTCAATGTTATGTGCTTTGTATGGTATTTATGCAAAAATTAATTTGATATGTACGAAAGATTGAACACCATATGTACCACTAATATAGGTTGTAAGAGTTTAATGTTAGGTAACGTCAGTTTTAAGTACACAAAACCTTTTAGCTTGAGTTACAATGGATATGTTAAAAGCTTTCAGACTAAAAAAAAACTAATGATCATACTTTTTAAAAAGAAAAATTATTCCAAGTTGGGAAAAGGACAACAAAGTTTCATTTCCATCCCTAAATACTGATTCTATGTGTATTATAGAGTAGTTTTTTTTTTTGGAGTTCTCCTCCACAAATGTGACTATAATTCAAATTTAAAATAATAGGTTACAGAGTGGATATTTTTCTGTGCACTTAAATAATTTTACTTCGTGTCCCTTGTTCAGAAAGTCAAAGTTGTGATAAGGTCGAATATAGTAGTGTTTATTTGGTGTGGATGGGAGGCATGATGGTAAGAATCTGAGCAATGTTCTCACATGAAGAATATCACGGTTTAGTGTATGTTTAGTGGTTTAAGGTAGAATGTGCACAAGAGAATCCAAGATATTTTTGTAAAGTGTTTCGAAGAGTTAATCTGTATTCGTAATATAAGTGAATCCTTCTGCTGCATATTTTCATATCTGTAGCGAAAAATAATAAGAAATGAAATACTTTTTGTACGTATTTGAACTAAGCTGGGGTAGATAATAATAAGAAATTCAGTATTGTTTCGTATGCACACTGGTGTGCAAAACTTAAGCAACAGCAGGCTTTTTTGCCATAACTCCACGAGAAATCAACTGAGAGACATGAAATGCAGAAATGAAGGAGAGTATTATGTATGTAAAGGATGACGAAAGCATCGGAGCTGAAAAAGGAATACAATGCATGGGTATGGAATAAAAAAAAAACAAGATTTATTGAAAGCAAGATTTATTATCGTGACTCATGATTGTCTATCCAAGAGGAAGAACAACAAGCAGATGTTCCTTAATATGGATATGCCCTCCCCTCACTGCAGTCGTTGCTTCGCGCCGTCTCCGCATACTCAGAACTAGCTGGTGCAACATTTCTTGAGGTAGGAATGACCATTCCTCAATCAGCATCTGTTTGAGTTGTTGGGTCTTCTCCGGAGGATGTAAGCGTGCTGCAATGCGTCTCCCCAAAGCATTCCACACATGTTCGATGGGATTTAAATCTGGGGAGTACGCTGGCCAATCCATTCGAGTGATATCTTCACTTTCCTGTAACTCCTCAACAACAAGAGTCCGATGTGGCCGCACATTGTCATCCATAAAAATTAAGTCTGAGCCAATGGCACCTCCGAACAGACACACATGGGGAAGGAGTACCTCCTCACAATAGCGATACCCGGTTACAGACCCTCTGTCGAAAACGTGGAACTCAGTTCGCCCGTTCAGCATAATGCCTCCTTAGACAAGAACTCCAGAACCACCGTTACGGTGTCTTTCCTTGATGTTACTGAGATAAAACCGGGTCCCGATCTCTTTCTAAATCAAAACGTGTTGAGAATCGATTCTGGTACTGAACCGACTCTTATCCGTAAAGAGGACACGACTCCATTGATCAGTTGTCCAATTTTTGTGCTCTCTGCACCACTGTAAACGGTGGCGTCGGTGGCCAACCTTCAACGGGAGGCAGCTTTCAGAACGGCTGGCGAATAGGCCCCCTTTGTGAAGGCGTCTGGCCACAGTAAACGGCGACACTTGTCGCTTCGTTGCTGTACAGAGTTCCTGAGCAATGGCGCTTGCTGACTGCTGTCGGCCTCTTTTCGCCTGCAGGACGATATATCGGTTATCCCCTGCAGATGTCGTCCTCGGGTGGCCCCACCAACCTTTCTAACAGCTGTACCTGTGGTTTGGAACGCTTTCCAAGCCCGCGAAACGACACTTTTGTTGATTCCGAACTCTGCAGCTACACTTGTGACAGTACGTCTCTCTTCCAGCTTTCCGATCATTCTTCCACGTGGGACGTCGTCCAGGTGATTTCTTCTAGCCGTATTTTACGAACTGACTCACTGGCACTTGCAGCGAATATGTTGAATTGCGTTTCCATCCTTCCTTTTACTCTACTGTTGAGCTGCGCGCGCCGACATCACGCGTTTTGTGTACGCTTACGTCGCTTCTGACGTTTCGTTCCTGATATTTGCATACGTATGATGTTTCTACTGACTTAAGTGTTCATTGTACTGATCTCCAGACCTCCTTTTCTGCAATTTCATGGCTATCTGCTAAATTTTTACATTGTTGCTTAAGTTTTGCACACCAGTGTATTTGAATTAAACAGCTTTGAAATGCTCATGTATTAAGTAGATTTTATGTCATGAAAATTTATTAATTCTAAATTATGAGATTTAATTCAAATTCAGTAGAGCTTGCAATAAAGAAACTTACGTAACTCTGTATTAACTTTTAGAAGAAGGAATCAGAAATACAACGTGAAGATGTTTTAAAAGCAGGATAAAAGTTAAATATGAGGGAAAATGTGTAAATGCAAAGTGTAAATTTTGCATTTGTGAGACATAGTATGGTGAACCCTTTGAATAAAAGTAAAACGTGTGAAAGGGAATACGCAATATTTTGTGTAGTGTTCGAAAAACTTAATATAATCATTATTAATTAGTACTGTACATTAGAAGGACAAGTTGTGAGTCTCGAATTTCTCCTCTTTAGTAGCATAAAAAGCAAGAAATCTGATATTCCAATTAAACTAAATACATCAATAAGTTAGAATAGAATCAATAAGTATTTAAAACAAGACAGAAAAATTAAAGGTAAAATAAAAAGTATAACAAGAAAAAATCTTAAAGAGTAGAAATTTTACATATATGGAAACAAAAAAGAAAAAAAAATTAAAATTTACTTTTGGAAGTAAAATACAAAAAAAGCAAAAACTGCATTTTGTGAAAATGGAAAAGTGAAATAAAATTATGAAAATAAATATTGCTTTTGCAAAATAAACAAACTGAAAAATGTAAAATAACTTTAAAAAAATAAAAAGCGGAAAGGGGAAAAAACTTGCAAAACTATGTATTACTTTTATAAAATAAAAATATAATTTTTTTTTTAAAAAAAAAGGAAGGAAAGAAAGAAAAGTGAAGAGGAAAAATTAAACTTCTGAAAAAATCAATTTGCGAAAATTTAAATGCACAATTTACGTTTTTAAAAATGTATAAACGTGCGATGAAAAATGAATAAATTAAATCTAGTAAGAACGAGAAAAAGAAATCAATAAAAAATATAAAAAGACAAATTTTAAATGTGGAAAAATCTTACGACTAAAATATCAAAGAATAAATTTAAAGTAATGATTTAGGAAAGCCAAAATAAATCTCTGTCTAGTACTTCAAGAAGCATATACATAGTTTGGCTGAAATGAAAATCGTATTCTTAGCAAAATCGTAATTAGTGCTTTTAAATGCGCTCTTTCGCCATCGAAAGGTGTGAAGCGATTTTCATGTCTAGACAGACCGCGCATGCGCAGTTATCTAGCCTAGTGACATCATGGTGGTTCTTGCTGGACAAGTTCAAATGAACAAAGTGGGTAGACAAGATGATATAACAAGTTTGAAGGGATGAAAGAATTGCTTAGTGGTACCGCTCATGTCCTGTCAATGCCACAGATGGCGGGTTCGATCCCAGCCTTTTAAATTCCATGCAATTCTGTTTCATTAAAAATTACTATATTAAGTAACAAAATAACGTTCTAAATGCATTAAGTAATTAATAATAATTAAATAAAACTGATCTCATTCGAAACATGTGGTTTAAAAGACCGTTGCCACAAAATAATACTTTGAAAAATATTATCGCTGCCACGAAACTTTCCAAAAAATTCTCGTTGCCACCCAAAATACCTAAATCCTAAAATTCCCATGAACTTCTACTTCCACTTTCAAAATAAACACTTCAACTTCCACATCAAAGCATTCAAAATCCACTCAAACAAAATGGCGATACTTGCGGTCACGTGACCTATTACGTCACTTCCACCACCGCAGTGAGGCCAATACTTTTTACGGAGGGATGTCTCGATACGACCTTGAAGTGCATGGTTTTAAATTAACAATCTATAGTTAATGTTAGAATAACAGAATATTTATTAGTACAATGGATGAAGTTTAGTGACGCAATTTTTATACATGATTGCTCAAATGAAAATGAAATTAATAGCAATACTGCAACGAAGTGATACGGGAAATCGAAGAGAAAAACGTGTTGAAGAAGACTTAAAACAATAACATTATTTCCTCATAAAAAACACTTTTCTGAAAAACAAATGGAAAAAAAATATAAATCCTAGATAAAGATAAAATCATGATGTTACCTTTCCTCCCGGCATTCGAAACATAAACACACAAAGCACGACTCAAAAAGAAATTTAGCTTTTTCTGCAAACATTTCTGTGTCTACTTGTATGAAATAGAAATATCCAGAAAATATCCAAAAAAAGAAGTAAAAATGAAAGACTTGCTGTTAAAATGACTGTTTTCCAATTCAACAAGACGATATATTTTATTTAAAGTCGACTTTTTGCGCATTTCGCTTGCCAAACCTGCGGTTAAAGCTATCGCAAGTTGCTTTTTCTTCTATTCCGGTATGCTTCCTAAAACCTGTTACGCGATTTTTTAAGAGTTATAAAAGACAACCAACATGCCATCCATTTGAGCTAGGAAGGAAAGTGGTGTAAGGATCCTTAGAGAAATATTTTATGCTCTGTTGGGGAAGAGACTGAATGCTAAGCGGCAACATAAAGACAAAATTGTTCCATTCAGAACTAGCATTTTTTAAATTATGATTCTGCTTGCTAAATTTGTCTACAAGTGTAACTTTCGTGAAACAGTTAAATATAACTTGTAATCGCAATACTGGCACACTAGTTACTGAATACCGGTATTTCGTGCTATTTTGCAATTTCATGAACCTGGTATTTGCTAAGGTAAAATGGGTATTTTTAGTATTAGCTATAAATAATTTTATTATTAGCTATAATATTTTTTTTATTAAAGGATATAATTTAACATATTGGCAATCTACTGTTATTTGAAACAAGCATTATTTTTCCATCGATATTTCAGTAACAACGTCAATCATTTGCTGCCTGACTTTCCTTTCGATCTCTTCTCTTGTCTGCGTAACGTCAAGGTCCAAGGTTCGGTCAAGGTCGAGTATGAAACCTTACCTCATATCACGTGGCTAGTCTCTGCCAACCAGCTTTCACCGAAATGCTCAGACTTTGATTTCTTTGCCAGCACTTCACAGTACTCTCGTAGCTATTGCTGTATGATAATCTTCAAGATTGTCGTTAAATAATGCTGTCGCTTCTCCTGAATAATTCTTTGTTGACACTCGAAAGGTGAATTCTTCATTCGTTAGGGACAGGGCAGTACGGCCCATGAGCCCTCGAACTGTTTTAGCTCAATGAAATTGTGCATAGTGTTTTAAATGTTCAAACATTTAGATATGTTTTCAGTAGGTGAGTTTCTTTTTCAGAAACATGTACACATATTGTTACTATACTTTATTGTTCAAAATATTAAAAATTTGTAAGGTACATGTTTTGAGTTTTATTGATCCATAATAAATAATTATGACTTCAAAAACATAAAAATATGCCGATAATCTTTCGGCTTGATTTTATTATTTATATGATGGAAAAAATATATTTGCAAGATGAAAAACATGTTTAATCATTACTAGAGTTTTTGGGAGAAGTACAAGCAAACTGCATACAGATTTTAAAACACATTCTAACATTAATTTATTGGAAAAAAGAAGAATCAGAGATAAATTCTAACTCACTTAAAAATGATATTACTAAACCGCAGACATCACAAATTAAAGATTTTTTTACCAGAAAAAATGACTGTTTTCCATAAAGTTTTATCTAAAATGTCAGAATTAGATGGTTTGCCGTTCAAATAGTTTTGCATTTCAGTTGAATTCAGAAAGACATTAATTACAAGAGGTTTCCAAAGTTTACTAAAATCTGTTAATATTATAAGAACAACTGTTACGAAGTACAGTAACAGTGTTTGTAGTTCTCTGGAAAAAGAATTAACAGAATTAAACTTCAGTGGTACAACATTTAGTCCAACATTTAATGAATGGACTAGTGTACGAAATAGTCTTCAGTTGAATATAAATAT
Organism: Stegodyphus mimosarum; assembly: GCA_000611955.2. Taxonomy (NCBI): domain Eukaryota; kingdom Metazoa; phylum Arthropoda; class Arachnida; order Araneae; family Eresidae; genus Stegodyphus; species Stegodyphus mimosarum. The sequence goes on along the minus strand of KK121655.1, from coordinate 1,068,545 downwards.
TCATTTAGGAAAAAAAATTGAGTATAAGACTCACATATTCTGTTTCTGGAATATGCCAGTTACAAAATGTGTGGAAATATATGTCTCAGAAATTATGTCAGCTACAAAATATGTAGAAAAAGTAACTGCAAATTGGAGGAACAAGGATTATCTCTGACAGAAGATATTGCCTGCATAACTACTGATTTAGCAATGGTGGTAAAAAAGTTTGGGAAATTGATTGATGCAAATCAGTAATTATGCTATGCTCATGGAATTCAGCTTCGAGTAATCAGTGCATTATATCAACAAAACCAAGAGCAGAAGAAGGGAAGTACTCTGGCCAATTCTGATTTCGAAGAGCGTGCAATGAAGAAAATAATAATACAGATGCTGAAAGTACTTTATTTGGATATGAAGAAGAAAATAGTAATGAGGACGAAATATTAACGTACCAAGAAATGCCTCCAATAATTAAGAAAATTTGAAAGTTTTTAAAATATGTAAATGTTTACCTACTAAAAACGCCGTTTTACAAAAACATGTGCTTATAAATGAAAAAAAAAACTTATGCTAATGTTACATTCTGAAACAAGCTGGAACAGTTTTCTTTTAATGATGAAATGACTTTTGAAATTAAAATATCCTGTTAAAAATCATTAATTGACTTATATTCACAAATTAATTTTTAGCCCAAAGGGCGTCAGAGGAGAAGGGCCATTAATTTAGTTTTGGCATTTTGCATTGGTTCACTATAAATGTCGGTTCACTTTTCAAATTATGGCCGCCAAATATTAGGGCCCTGTATTATATTTAAAGAAATTAAATAATGAAGAATCTGCATAAACGTATATATATGTTCTCGACATTGTGATAAAACAACGGTACCTAAAGCCATTAAACTTTGAATAACGTACGTTTCCAGCCGAATATGGGCATCTGGAAGCCCAAATTTGAAATTTGTTTTATTATCTATTTCATATTTTGTAAAGCTTTAACAAATTTTTGATGAGCAAACTCAGAGATTTCAAAGAGAGCAGTGGCAACACTGTACGAAAAAAACATTTTTATCTCCTGAGCGCGATACTGAGTATCGAAAATTCTAAAGGTATGCTCATTTTAAATTATTTTGCGATATTGTTGTTGGATTGAATTTTATGATTTAAGTGTGAAGAACATGATATTTAATAAATAAACGTAGCACACAAAACGTTTTTCAGTTCTGCTTCCAATAAAGCTGGCTATGGAGACATTAGTCGGAAGGATTCCACTTGAACAATAGCGAATGCAACGATAAATTTTATGTTGCAATTACTTAAAGATCAAGAAATGCCACTATCTGGGGATACATACATTGCATTCAAAATTCGCATAGAGGAAAGTCATAGTGGCATAGTGAACTAAAAATACTTTAAGTTACTTACATAATTAAAAATGCTAAATAAATAAAAAGAGAGAAGAAAATAAAGCAATATGATGAAAAGATATTAACAAGGACAAAACTGATTGATTTATCAAGGACAAAGTCGTTATAAACCTCCACAAAAACCTTTATGAAAAGCAAACAAACACAAACCTATCCATAAGCATTTGTTGAAGGTGATGTTGATGTTAATATCTAAAAAGAATTGTCTCTCGAGAAGAAATTAGCTATATATAAAGAAATTGCCTCAAGTAATAATTAAAATATATAATATGTACACCACATGACTTCCTTGTACCGAATATTAAATTATACGTATTTCGTCGTTCATTTAAGCTTATTCTATGCCGCCCAACCGGTATAGTGGTTAGCGTCGCTGACTGCTGTGCCGAAGGGCTCGGGCTCGACTCCTGGAGAAGGCATGGATGTTTGTAAATGTATAGTGTCGGTGCGGCATGGCGGCACTCTAAATATGCGGCGAGCCGAAAGTCCTCTCATGTGATTTGTTGGAAGGGGTGGGAGACCCTCAGACACGTCCCCTCGCGGTGTTCTCCATCAAAACCGAGCCAAATAGCACTGTCATCTGTTAGGTGCTCAAGGCTGATGCCAACGACAGGCGTAATCTAGCGCTCCTTGATACAAGAATTCTCGTGAGCTTGGGCTGACTCTGTCAGCCAAGTAAGCATGAGCAACAAGAACAACAACAGCTTATTCGATTGAATTAAATCTACTTCGCCGATAGTGCATAAACCACAATAGAATAAAATCACTCTATAACACTCACTGCATTTGTTTACCATAGCGACACTCTGGCGCTAGGTTCACTTAACAGCGTTATATCTTATTCATTTTATAACTCGAAATGCATAAACATTATGTATAACATCTGAAGAATTACACTCACGTTTGTGAAAATTGCAACACCATGAAGGACTTACGCGAGTGAGCTGAAATTTTCAGGAAATGCAAAGTAGCGCATGATATGCAAATGATTAGAATTGCAAATCCGTAGCGCATGCGTATGCTGAGCAGCGCCCTCTGAACGGCTGATGGATCCGAATAAATAGACGGCTGTAGCGAGGCGTGTATGGTTATCGGTGGTTATCTGCTAGTGGTAAACGTTAACTCAATCTGTACTTATGCCTCGTCGACGAAAGAGAGCGAGATTTGAACAACTTACAGAGTTTGAACGAGGGAGAATCATCGGCCTTCGTGAAGCTGGATTGTCGTATCGTGCAGTAGCCTCT
>KK121655.1:1010612-1061631 GCA_000611955.2 Stegodyphus mimosarum | reverse complement strand
GCTGTAACGTTTCCGAGCTTTTATGGAAAAATAGCAAGACAGGATTGTCTTTTTAAAATTTATTTAAAACTCAACAACAAATTCATTCGTGATTAAATAATGGATGAATAGCGTAAACCGTTACATTGCTATATCTTACAGAAGGGAAAAAGCGAGTTTCCCACAGAGTTCTCTGACTACATGTCCATTCAGCTCCACTGCTTCGTCTCTTCTCACAAAAGAGCAGCGAACAGCCGTGAACAAGTCGGCATCATAAAAGCATTAGGGGATAAAGACCCATTAGCCTTCAGGACATTCTTCCTGGCCGAATCGCTTACACCCTGGCTCTAAAAATGAGTTTCTTTAAGTTAGTCCGAACCAGGAAGTCTCTAATAATATCCAGCTGGTTATTTTCCTAATGATTCATTTGCTGTTACAGTTTGTCACAATACATATGTTTATATACTTTTGGTGAGGCCGATTGCAATCAAAATAGGAGGTGCACATCTACATGTTATAGCAGTCCTATATACAAAATTTCAACGTTCTGAGACTACCGTTTTTGAGTTATGCGAAATACATACATACATAGGTACCCGCAGACGCCACGAAAATATCTCTTCAGAACCCATTTTAAATCAGTTTTACATTCCTTTTGCGGGGGGGGGGAGTCATTTATTCTATCTTTACGTTCACATATCATGAAAAAACTTCGTTAAATTGCATTCGATAGAGGTCAAAATGAATATTTTCTTTGAAATATGATACTCGAAATTTTTCGTGATTACAGTACTTCCTTTTTACTTCGTACAAGAAGTATAAATAATACAAAATTTCTTCAAGATCGTCAGACGAGAGATCGAGTGGTTAGGGCGTGAAGGATTCTGAGGTAAATACACTCATGGACAAAAAATTTAGCGCACCAAGAAGGAGTCACGCTGCATTTCTAATCATTTGCATATCTCCCCGACATGTACCTTCACTGCAAGTTTCGTTAGGATCCCGCAATTATTTCTTGGTGCGCTAATTTTTTTGTCCATGAGTGTATTTAGAGGAAGTATATTGCTCATTATTAACAACATTATTATTAACAACGTGGATGCAGAAAGAGCGTTTTCAGCTGAAGGTAATTTTTGCAGAAAAATACGTTTCAAGCTTAATGGCAGTCCAATAGATGCATTATTTGTTTTAGGTAAACATTTAAAAAATATGAATTTAAATAAATCAATTGTTTTTTTCTTCAATAGATATTAGTTGATCGATTATACAACACGAGTTTAATTTGATATTTAATCTTCTTAATAATAATACAGTTAATACGCCAACATTTATTAATAATCTACTATACGTTTTGTTCCTTTCTTGTATTGTAACACTGTAATGATTTATTTTTTATATTAGATTTTTGTTTTTAATATTATGAATTATATTCCTGCTTTTATTAATAATATTTGAATATAAAATTTGTTCCTTTATTTTATATTTTCCCCTAATAAAGCTGCTTATATTTTAATTGTTTCAGTATTTTTATATAAAACTAATAAAAATGCCAAAGGAACAACTGTATTTTTGTACTTTTTTGAAAAATTCTTAATACCGATATTAATACCGGTATTCTGGTATAGCGCTAAACAATATACCGGATACTGATAATATATCTGGTTGTAACGAAAGTTTTCTGCCAAAAGACGTTCTTAATAAAGATGCGAGTTCAAAAACAGACCAACCTCATTTCGAACGTCCTCCGTAAAATGGAAGATAGCACCAGCAAGATGTAGCTGCAGGTGTGAAGAAACAGGTAGAAATTTGAAGATGCGAGGTCGGAGCTATTTGGTGGGTATGGCAAAGGATCCCATTTGAGTCTGAATACAGGCCAGCCGGTGAATGCAGACGCGGATGGTCTTGCATTATCTTAATGGAAGATTACCTTTTTGCGTCGGAACTCAGTTCCACGTTTTTTCTTGATAGCAGCGTCAACGCGAACTAGCATCGAGCTGTACACCTTACTGTCGAGGGCTTTTTCTTTTTCCAATTACTCTTTGTGAAAAATAACACGGGAACCCCACCGGATATAAATCATGATCTCTTTTGTTAGTCAAATTGCGATTTGCAACATATTGCCGACAGGCGTAGACCAAACCCTTTCTTGGCCTGTGTTGTTGAAATAAGTCCACTTTTCATCACAAGTGACGATGTGACATCACAAGTGATCACAATTTTGACTTTAAGTTGATATTCGAGCAGATTAGTGCGGGCCGAACACGTCTGTTCTTATCTGTGTGAGTCGGTTTATACGGCACTCAGCAATTGAACTTCTACATCAAGTTTATGCGATCATAGCCTAACTAATGGACATGGCATTAACGTCTAACTCCTTAGCAAGCTCTCAAGGGGTTGCATACTGAACTTCTTCCTCAAGTTCTCGCAGGCGGGCCTCATCAAAATGAGTAGGCCAGAGGGCTCTGCTTCTTGAATGTCATAGTCTTTGTTTTTGAACTTTCGGTACCAAACCTTAATAGTGTCATATGATACAATATTAGTACCTAAAGCTGTAATTCACAGCTGACTTTTTGCAACAAAACTGGAAGTAAATGATCGTTCTAATCTGGTAGCGCAATAGTTCCATTTCAGACAGATTGTACTTAATGACAACAGTAGTTTTTGCAGATTTCACAACACAGTGTTCTAAAGCAAGTTTCTTTCTCTGAAATGCTAAAAATCGTTTGGCAAAATATGATTAAACAAGCCAAAGCGAGCTGTTTGTGCAGGCGATATTTTCGGTGGCGCGAAACTTGTTAAAACCCTATATTTTTGACCCGGTATAGCAACCACTAAATACAACGAAACGTATGCTGCGAAAAACCAACCAATGAACTGAATTTTTGCACATAAAATATAAAATTCGGCAGGACGGTATTATACACATTGAAAATATAAAATATATATAACAAAAAGAATTTTGCGCAAAGTTTTCCAGTTCTCTGAGCGTAATCATAAGATTGCTAAATCTATTCAAATCATTTGTCCATCTCTAAATGTCAAAGAGTGTAAGGCATTTTTTTTGCTTCTTACATCGTATCTTCGTAGTGTAATCGGAAATCAGGTTCGGATGGGAGGTTTGGAATTTGTATCTCGGAGAAGGCACAGTTTATTGTCTCACCTTTCCTGCTGCAGAGACTCTACAATCACATCGCTTCACAAGTGGTGCCTGAACCAAAATTTGGCGGACGATAGTTCGTCACCACCTGAATTAGATAACCGGATCTCGTCCTCCCCAGTAGAGCTTTAAATCGGAAAGAATGTTACGTCTTTTCTCCCTCTTTATCGGCTAATCTAGAGTTTGAATTTTGGCGAAGGCGTAGTTGATTTTTCATGTTTCTTCGATACACCTTATGATTCTACAGGAAAACCATTTAAAGTGCAGCTGTGGAAATTGTTTTAGTTACACACAAAATGTTATGTGTATAAACTCCGTTCCAGGCTTGATCGACAGCACACGGGGATTGTGATGAGAGTGCCTTCTGTTGCTTCAACATTTTCTGAAGACTGAATAACAAAATATTGATTTGAAAGAAAGATTTCATTTGTTCCATTCAATGATGTGGAAATTTTCTCCTGTCAAGGGCATGGGCAATTAACATATGTTCAGATTTTCTTAATTTACCTTTAACTACCTCTTTTACATAATTCTTAAATGAGTGACTAACGTAAAAAGAACCGGGGAAAAGGAGAAGGATGTCAAAGGCTACTATTAAACGAAAATTAGAACATACTTGTTTAGTATTCCCCATCACCTACAAGGGCTTTAACAGTTAACATTTGCAATGTTGATATAGCAACATTGCATTGAGTGCTGAAAGGCACTAATAAGGTTATTGTGGTACAAGGTTATTGTCTCTCGTGACGTCACTTGGCCATAGTCATGGACCTTATAACAGATAGACAAATCCAAATAGGTCTTCTCTCTTGTCTGACGCATTCCCGGCTGCCCCCTTGACCACATCCGCAGAAGTAGGGACCATTTGCAGAAATTTAACCCGCGAGAACACGCACCCATTTTCAAACACGAGAACTCGCGCCGGGTATCTCATACCCTAGTTCATTTCTGCTATTTAAATATTTATTAATACTGCTTATAAGCAAACTTTATGTAATTATATATTACAAAATAATAAATTAAAGAATTTTAGTGAATTTAACAACATACTTACGTATTTAAAGACAATTTTGACAAACTACATACTGATGTTCAACACAGAGGGTTTTTTCACATTTTTGGCACATAAACCTTGATTTTCTGTCCTTATTACATGGACAAAATACACATGGCTTATAATTTGCTTTGAGTTTTTTGCAGGCGGTTCAATATTAGTGATCTCCAGTTCTTTAGAAGTGCTTGGATACGTTGTTTTTCCTTGAGGCTTGCGATTTCTGTGTTGTTCTGAAAGAACCAGTCCCAATGTTTTCAAAAAGAAACGCCTGTTTTTGAACTGTGTGGGAGGATTTTTGATGGACATTAACAAAATCCTGGCATTAATAGCAGTCACATTCAACAATGAAAATAAAATAACCATTGGCCAACGATTTGATATCCTTGCTGTAGTGTATGCTGCAGCCATTTCATCCACAACGTCCACAGCTCCTTTCGTAAGATTATAAAACGTAATGATATCTGGCTTTTTCAATTCCATGGTGGTTTCGTCTATTTTGTCATCAGTATGCATTGTGGACAGCACAACTACATTTTTGTTCTTTTTTGCAGAATACGAAACAATTGTTGTTTCTTTTTGAAATCCAAAGACTGAAGAGTACAACGCCTTTTTCACCAAAAATTCAGGCGGTATTTCCCTTTTATTTTGTCTAAGTGTTCCAACCATTGTAATTTTATTTTTCAAAAGTTCTTGTGCTAGCTCATATCCCGTATACCAGCTGTCAGTTGTCAAGTTGCGTCCAGAATTGAAAAGCGGTGTCATCAACCGCATCACAATGGCTTTCGAACTACAGTCTATTTTGAAGGGTCCATTGGGTTGCTTACCAGCATAAATCTCCATATTCCAGGTATAAAATACTCTAGAATCTACTAGTGCAAATATCTTGATGCCATACTTAGAAGGCTTTTTGGGCATATACTGCCTGAATCTGCACCGCCCCCGAAAAGGTTCGAGTTTTTCATCAATTGTGACGAACTGACGCGAGGACTCGCACGGGTATGGCATACCCTCGACACCTGTTTCTCAAAATCTATTTTTAGAGCAGAACTAGTTTTTGCCCTGCTGAAAGAATGTAACCTTAAATTCAGCTACACGAAATTCTGGCCTAATTCGATAAGAAGAAAGTAATAAAACCATTGAATGAAAATCGATCGGGCATGTCATACCCGGTGCGAGTTCTCGCGGGTTAATAATGGCTGGGTATTGTACCGTGTATAATTGCCAAGAAAAAGCTGGTGGCAGCGCCTTATTTCACAAATTAGAATTTTTAGATATTTTTATTTTTGAAATGAGGTTGATTTTTAAAAATTTACCGTCTTTATCAAGCATAATTAACGATCCAAATAGTTATAAATCTGTTGCATGCTTTCAGGCCTCGATATTTTTTTAACCTTTTTCCATGCTGTAAGAAAATTTGTAATTGTTTCTCTGAGAAAATAATATTTTGAACTAACAGAAAAATTCGAACAAAACAATTTTCTCTTACAATTTTTATGATTTTATTGGTGTAAGTAAGTAAAAAATACTAAAATGCCTAAAAATGAATTTTTAAAAGTTTTCGTTTAAAATGCTTAATTGTGCTGCTTTCTTAAAATTATAGGTAAATATTATAAGCATAATATTCTACCAAAAAGTTTTAATAATGTTCCATAATGTTCCATAGTGACAAAACCTTTTAACATTTTAATAACTTTTTACATTTAAAAAATGCATAAAAATTGTATTCAATTGTAATAATTAAATGTGCTAATATTTTATAGTGATTATTATTTTTTAAAATTTATTTCTAGTTCTGCATGAGATTTTTTTACTTACTGGGAATTTATTTTATTATCTCAAACGGGCTGTAGCCCGAGCAGGCTATTAGTTTCGAAACGGCATTTTGCGTCGTTTCACAATAAATGCCCGTTTCACTTTGAAAATATCATCCAATAATTAAGAAAATTCGAAAATTTTTAAGATATTTAAATGTTTCTTTACTAAAAATGCCGTTTTACAAAAACATATGCTTATGAAATAAAAAAACAGAACTTATATTAATGTTACATTCAGAAACTGGCTGGAACTGGCTTTTAATGATGAAATAAATTTTGAAATTAAAATATCGAGTTCAAAATCATTAATTGACTTATATTCACAAATTAATTTTTAGCCCAAAGGACGTTAGCCCAAAAGGGCTATTAATTTCGTTTAGCTGACTATAAATGCCGGTTCACTTTTCAAATTGTGGCCACCAAATATTAGAGCCTTGTATTATACTTAAAGAAATTAGAAAATGAACAATCTGCATAAATGTATGTATGTTTCTAGCATTGTGATAAAACAAAGGTACACTGAAAAACAAAAAAGGGGGGACAGTTCTATGTCTCCCGTTCTACTAGGCCGATTGACAAAATTCAAATTGCGTTTTTCATATCTCGAAAGCGACTTAGGATATGTGTTAGATTTATATATAACATTGTTCTAATATAGGTATTTTGACACAAATTGGACTTTTTCTGAAACGACAGGCCATTTTTTTTTCCATATTTCGATTCTACGACTCAAATTATACTAAACCTCCAAGTTTTGTAAAGTTTTGTAAGTTTTACAAAATTAGCTTTAAGAATTTTAGCTTCTCAGTGTTTATTTCTTAATATCTTTTTTTTATTAAACTTATTTGATTCTTCCTTTTACATTTCGAAATTTAGGTTCATTCTAAATAAAATTCGCCCATTTTAAATGATTTATTTTTAAAATTTGTGTAAAATAAAAAATTAGAAGTTTTATTAAAAGGCGTGGGTTATGTATTACGTAATGTATGTAAATTAATAATAATATATGTAAGAAATTAATAATAACTTTAATCACTGCAGGCAGAATTTAAGATATTTTGATGCAATATTTAGCTCAAATTCTCAATGAATTGTTGAAATTTTATAAGATTATGTTAAAAAAGCCTTACAGTTGCATTAATAATATATTTATTTATAACATTTCAAGGTTGTTCGACATATTGTTTATTGAAAAAGAGAGCAATATCGCATCCTAAAAATACATTCTATGAAAATATAAGTGGTATTTCACTACAATTGCTTACGAGACCCATCGAATTACAACAGAAGAGCATCTGTTTTCATTTTATATAATGTATCTGCTGCTATAATTCTATTACCAACCATAACTTGCAAACATTTTCCTCCTTTCAGGAGTCTTTAACTAAATGCTGTCCAGATTACCTCTTATGTGGAACAGTGTATGGTCAATGCTGTATGACAAATGTGGCACATGAGGTTTTTGCTAAATTTGCTCATTATTGGGGAAATCAGTATTGCACGTGATACAATTAATTTGTATCATTATTTCCCAAAGTAATATCTCTAGTCATCTAGAATATAGTTTTACTACATTCACAAAATGAGGGGGAAAACTCTATGCTCGGAAAAAGGCTGCATGAAATACTTAGTAAATAATACGTTCACGAAGTAACCTAATTAACCTCTCGATAGGTACATTCAACAAAAAATCATTTTTTTGCGTGTCCTGTGGTTAACAAAAAAAACAATATTTCCTATACATTGTATAGCTTATGAAGACTCTTATAATTTGATTCAGACATAATTAAGTCTATTATCTGTATTTTTATAACTAATTTAATTCAGTTTTTCAACGCAATCACCTCTTACTGACATAGTTGCTGTTTTAAACTTTTTGTATTACAGTACGTATATTTACATCAGCAAGTGCCGATAATGTATGTAAATGCCCGTATATGCTTGTCTGACATTTCGTACGTGTTTACTTTGCTTTTTTACTTTTTTACTTTGTGTTACTTTTCCTTTTGGATTGATGAACGTATATTTTTATACGTACATCTCTACATATAATAAAACAAAGAGTCTGTGTGTGTGTTTTTCGTTCGCGTTGCGAGTAAGCTAATAGACCCAGGGCCACGAAATTTGGTACATAGGTGTATCTACACAAGAGCCAGTGCACCTCGAAGCGGTTTTTTCAAAATTCGAATTAGAATTTTTTTTATTTTATGTTTTGTGACCAATTCGCGTCATTTTGAGACATAATGGGCTACAGGAAAGCGAGATTTCACTCTATACATTTCATTTTTACATCGTCGTGAAGCGTAGACACTTAGCTATTTTATGAACTTAAAATAAATTTCGTATTTCAATAAATCGATTAAATACGAATTTATTTAGGAAGGTGAGCTTAACACCTTTTCGGCGGAATTTTTTTAAAAAAAACTTATTTTAAAAAATGTGCTGTTTATTTTCCTTTGATTTTTGGACACGTTGAACTTTAATCCTTTCGACTCCTTTTAAAAAAAGAATTTTGGAAAAATAATAATATTTTGTATTTTTAAAAAATTTTTTAAATGAAGCTTCCGAATACACTTCTCACATCTCAGATATTTTAAAATGTAGTTTTGGCAACAATTTTCCTTTCTTATTTTGTTGATAGATATTTGATGAAATTGCGTCATTTTGAATAGTTTCATTTTTCATTCTTTTAAAAATTTCGGTTTGGCAACAATTTTTTATCGTATTTCTTTTGTTACTGTTTTTAAGAGACTGAAAAGTTTAAGAAATTAAAAAGATGTTTCTTTTTGCAACGGTAAATTGTTTAATTACTTTATTAGGATAATTAACATTTGTATCGAGGGGTATTGCTTATTTCATTGTAATATTATGTTTTAATTATATATAACTTTAATTATAAAAAAGTTTTGCATGATATTTTTTAATCTGTTTAAGTTCTTAACCTGTTTATACCATTTGAGTTCTTAAGATTTTGCAAAGGGAAGTTGGTTAATTTATTTATTAGGATATATAATATTTGTATTAAGGGATACTGCATATTTCATTGACATTTTTTATATATATAATACATTTTTATTGATTTCTTTTTTGATAAAGTTGTTTTGCAGAGTAAATTTCTGCGCGAAATGTTTTGTTTTTTGAGTTTCTTTCATGTTATTTTTTGCTTATTTCACTGTTTGTAAGGTATTGAAAAGTTTTGCATGATTTTTTTGCATGAGCCAGTGCACCTCGAAGCGAGTTTTTCGAAATTCGAATTAGATTTTTTTCTTTAATTTTATGTTTTCTGACGAAATCGCGTCATTTTAAGACATAATGGGCTATAGCAAAGCGAAATTTCACTCTGTACATTTCATTTTCACATCGTCGTGAAACGTAGACACTTAGCTATTTTACGAATTTAAAATAAATTTCGTATTTCAATAAACCGATTAAATAAGAATTTATTTAGGAAGGTGAGCTTAACACCTTTTCAACAGGATTTTTTTAAAAAGTTTATTAAGCAGGTTAAATGGCTGCGATGTAACTGTTGACATATTTTCTCAGAAGATTACTTAAAGTATCATAACATTTCAAAATTTCAGAAAAAGGATCATTCAAACTATCGAGTAAGAAAATGTTTAAAACATTTTAATTTTATTGTAGAATTTTTATATAATTTTTTATGTTGTCATGGTGGTGCTTAAGAACGGGGATATAAATTATGCTTTAACAAATGTTTAATGCACATCTCGTGCAATTAATTTGCTAAAAATTCAAGATGTATATGTTTTTCTGAAGATACATCAGGGCCGTATACAAAGGAGAGTTGGAATCTTAACAAAGAGAAGAAAGTTGGAAGAACTTACGAGGCCATAGGTCCCAGGTGTGTCTTTTAGGCATTTTTCCGGTACGTTTAAAAGCCAGACGAAGGCTGGCCGCATAGCGGCTAGTGCTTATATATGTTATAATTTTGTTCTATAATTAAACTTCGCTATAAGGAATTCGACTTATAAAACAACCCGGATACAAGAAAGCTTTTAATATCTTCATATTAAATTCATTTCATTCTATATATACATGTAGAATATATGAATTTAATTTTCATTTTTTTATTTTTTTTTATTCAAACATGAAAAAATTATTCGAATGAATCTGAAACTGTTCTTTTGCTTTCTTTATATCCAAACATATGAAAACTGTACACAGCCAATATCATCCTTCTCTTCAGTTGAATATTTTGGGATATATTTGTTATTTTTCCCGTAATATTTACAAGATCCAACTGAAATATTCATTAAACTCCCCATGTTCAAGGTATTTAGGAAGCGGTAAATTAATTGCTTGATGAAAAAAATGCAGCATCATGAAGAAGCAAAGGTATTGGTATGCAAGTCTTCGCGGGAAAGCGTACGTGTAAGTTATGCAGACGAATGCAAGCTAAAAAGATGATCGGCACGCGAGATACAAAACATCCATATAACGAAAGCATCAGTTCGGACGTTGTCATGGCTATGCTATGCGAGTTTTCTATTGTTCTTTTGCCTGGAGAATAGAAAAGTCAAAGTAATGGCTTTAAAACGTCGTCAAACACAGCATCATCTAATGGACGAGTTCGTGAACTTGTGCCGTATCGTAAAGAAAATGCTTGTTGTTCAGATCTGACGACACTCCAAAAAGGAATTATGCATTACTATAGGTGTTTGGAGAAAGAAGGACTTTATAGCGCACTAATTCCCCCTACTATGTCATAATATATGTGACCCATGGCCGGTAATAAAGGCATTTTGGGATATGTATGCTCCAATATCAACGCGATATACACAGATTCACGAAAAATTGGATGATGTATGTTTAGTGACCAGTCGTCCTTTACGAAGGCTTCTAACAACAGCGAGTCTTTATCCTGAACGTTTGCAATGGTATTGCAATAGCGCTGCGTGAAGTGCCGAATAAGACAATGTAGAATTTAAAAATAAATCCGGCTCTGCTTCACAAATGATTATCATATGAAGATGTGGAAGTGAAGTGAAAACTGGGTGGATGCTTTTATCATTTTCGAAAACACACAGTCTGCCAACTTGGAATAATGGTTTGGAATGTCAATAATGTTAAAAGCCGTTTGTTTCTAGTGAGCGTTACTTCACTAACTTGACGCCGTTGTATTAATGATACGCAGTAGCCCCATTTCGTCCGTATCTTCAAGCTTTCCGAACGCTCTTTTTCAAAACGCTCAGCCACATGCTACTCAACTCATCATGATCGTATTGCAAGGTATATAGGTATTGTCTTTTCTTGCTAATTCCCGATCTCTCATCCATTGAGAATTTGTGGGACATTATTGAGCGTCAGTTAAATATCTCTTCTTTTCCAGGAAACGGAGTTGAGCTTTGGGGTGATATTAACAAAGTATGATACACGCATAACAAAGCATGCCTTTTTTTCCCGAACGGCGGGCACTTCTTTGTCTCTTTTGTGCACGATGCCCCAGGCCATGTTTCGGTTACTCATTAATTGGATTAAAAGGCGTGTTGCAAAAACTGGGCCGCAATATCGTACTTATGCTACTTACATGAATGTGTCTTATCATTGTACACTACGTAAAAGAAACGGGACAGCTCTATATCTCCCTTTCTACGGGGCCGATTGAAGAAATTAAACTTACGTTTTTCATATCTCGAAAGCATGACTTAAGATATATATTAGATTTATATACAGCATTTCTTCAACATAAGAGTTTTGACACAAAATCGGACATTTTGTGAAAAAACGTACCAATTTTTTTTTTATATTTCGATTCTACGACTCAAATTATGCCAAAGTGTCAAGTTTTGTAAAAATCGCACGAGTAGTGTTTAAAAATTTAGCTCTCAAAATTTTAGCTCCTCCATGTTAGTTTTATTTAGTACATATTTATTAATATCTCTTTTTTTACTAAACTTATTTGATTCTTCCTTTCATAATTCGAAACTTGAGTTCATTTCAAATACAATTTGCTCATATTTATAATTATTTTAAAATAATTATTACGAATTTTTCGAAAAACGTTTTGAATTATAACCGATAAAATTTTTACCATCATCTTAAAGTAGACGTATTTCTAAGCGTACCTGCAAAAGTATTAGAGTTTTTTATTCAAAATTTCCTAACATATACGTGAATTTATATTTTGGCGCGTTTTGAAATTTGGCATATTTGTTATAAGCCATAATAACACCAAATGTAGTTTTTGCACTTTGTTAAACTTATTTGAAAATATGGAAGATGACCTTTTTACCGCTCGTGTGTAATGAAAAAAAGAAAAAAATCTAAAAGCCTTCAGATTTTACATTATGCTCAAACGGACTATTTTAACATTTCGTGTGTTACCTTTATTTATTAAATATCGTGTTCTTCGCAATTGAATCACAAAATTTAATTCAACAGCAATATCGCAAAATAATTTTAAAATGAGCATATCTTTAGAATTTCCAATACACGGTCTCGCGCGCTGGAGATAAAAATGTTTTTCTTTTTTTTGTACAGCATTGCCATTGCTCGCTTTGAAATCATTGAGTTTGTTAATCAAAATTTCGTTAAGTTTTACAAACTATGAAATAGATAGTAAAAAAAATTCCAAATTGATAATTTGGGCTTTCAGATGCCCATATTCGGGTGGAAACTTACGTTATTCAAAATTTGATGGCTCTAGGTGCCGTCGTTTTATTACAATGCGAGAAACATATATATATATATTTATGCCGATTCTTCATCATTTAATTTCTTTAAATGTAATATTTTTGAAAAGTGAACTGGCATTTATAGTGAACCAGCGCAAAATACCAAAGCAAAATTAATAGCCCTTCTGGGCTAACGCTCTTTGGTCTAATAACAGTATTATAATTAAGTTGATAAATACGATATTTTCTTAATCAACAAATTCATTAATTGTTTAATAACTCTAATCGTCATTACAGTTTAACTCACACTATGAACAATGGCTTTCTCAGAGTGACTTATACGGGTAGGAACACTTTATTAAGTCATATTCGGTATAAAAGCATTATTTCAAAATATGAGCTATGAAAGAATGACAACTACTAATGATGAAACAATAGAAATGTTCTTCTATATGTGTGAAAATGGTGATATTTGCGCATTGATTTTAATAAGAAATTAACTCAGCTACTAAGATATAAAAATGCAGTTTCAGCGGCAAATGATGTGATAATAAAATTCACATAAATATGCAGATAATTTAACACAACGATATCAATAAATCATATAGCCTTGCATAACCCATAGTATTATACTTATCATTAATTTCAAAACCTAATACTGGAAATACAAATTTAAAATCCTTGACTGTCATTCATTCACAGTAAAATAGTTTTATGTTTAAAAAATCTGCGTACGAAGCAAAATTTTACTTAATTGACTTTAAGCATCTCTCATTAAATAAAAAAAAGTAAAAAATGTTTTACTTTCGAAAACTATGAATATGTAGACATTTAAATATAATTCGCATTATTTATACCAATAAATTTATAAAAAGAAAAAAAAATGTGTACTATATAATCATTGAGTTACAGACTGAAAATTAGTTAAATACTACTATGCCAAAGACTGTTTTAATCAGTTTTAATTGTTATTTGAATTAGATAATTCATTTAGCATTTATTTTTTATAGAAATCTGAAAATATTACTATAGAATATTTACTTCTATTACAATTTAATTCGCTTCTCTTATTACACGAATGTATAAATAGTGTAATGAAATTACAAAAACCTTGAACGGGATATAAAATTCTGAGCTCTATTGTGATGGAAATTAAGTATGCTTTGGTTATTAACAACAATTTCTCTCTTATTAACTTAACAATACGTTGTTTCTTAAAACAATTGTTCTCCTAATTCCGAATCGTAATCGGATGCTATATTTAAATCGCCTAAATTTAGCAAGAATAAGTTGGAAAGAGAATTGTTAGGAGATTAATGGAGGGTTGCTATTATTTAGTTCTAAAGTATTATACACAAGAATCACTTCATTATCAGGATTAGTGGACATGTTAAGAGAATTGCTCATAATAGAAATTTCCGTTTCACAATTTAATTAAAATAATACTATTTAAGAGGTAATAAGATTTTATTTTGGAGAGCTAGGATTTTAAAATACAGTACTCAATGAAATTATTTAGTTGGAATTCGAATGTTATTTAATAATTAAAGTTTAAATTTTTGTGCGCTGTCGTCATGCATAAAATTTGACCTGTACATTTCTAAGAAAGTAAACAACCGCGTAGTTTTATTTGAAAATATATTTGGGATTGTTTAAAAGTTAATTTTTTTCATTTCAAATGCTTAGTTTACAATTCATGAAATTTCAAATTGATGATATTAAAAGAAAAAAATATTTTAATGGATTGATTTGCTAAGTACATTTTTAAAATTTTCGAATTTTCAATTTCAGTAAAAACAAGCTTCAGCTCTCTAAGTTAATAACTTTTTAAACAACTAAAGGGAACCACTTTGGAATGCTTACAAGTCTGATTTCGTGAATTTGTTGTTCTCGAAACTAGAAAGCGTTGCCACGGTATTAGAAAAAAAATTCTTCTAAGGTCTATGAATAAACAGCGCTGTTGAAAAATTTACCCAGCTGCTTCATGAATAGTTAAACATTTTCTTTATTAAACAATTTCATGAGTCTACATGGTATTAATTTATCATGCAATAATACTGTCGAAAGTTATTAATCTTGCCATCACCGGGCCCTGCTATTTTCAACACCTGGTTTAAATATGATTTTACGTTCTACGTCTTCTTATTTCTGAGAGATTAATATTTAAAATGGTAGCCTGTTAGAATAAAATTATTTCGAGTATTAAACTAAAATTTATGTATCAAAATTCTGATTGGAATTTCTATTTGAAATTAAGATTTTTAATTTTTAAACTTTTTTAAAAATTAAAAATATAAACAAGTAACACGTTACAACTGCTGAGCTTAAAACTGTTTCAGATATTAAACATTAATTAATATAAGGAAATCTGTCTGCGATTTGTTTCAGTTCCATTAATTTATACTTTTAATTTTATAAACATTTGCTTTAATTTGCGAATCTTCAATAAGAAACTCTTCGAATGCAATCTAGAGTTTACGATTGTAATTATTACTTCTATTATTTTAGCCCAAAGAACTTTCCCATGGCATTAACAGCATATAGCCCAATTCGCTTTTGAAATTGTTGAAAATAAAATGATCATGGGATATCTGGCGGTCGTGTATTTGCAATTGTCTACTATCTTTTTCCCGGCAGACCTTGCGATAAATGTTTATGTAAGCAAATATTTATAATTCGGAATTTAACGGGTTTCTTCGTTTTTGCTTACTAGATTAGTTTATTCTTTGTTCTTTTTCTCAGATTACCTGATCAATTATACTTGGATTATATTTAACTCTAATATGTTTATGTATCAGATGTGCTCTGAATAAAAATAAGAAAAACGTGGACAACATGGTCTTCATGCGAGAGTAACGTTTATTCTTTAGAGCAATATAATATTATTTTTTATGATATTGCTGTTGAATAGAATTTTATCATTTAAGTGCGAAGAACATGATATTTAATAAGTAAAGGTAACACGCAAAACATTAAAAAACGCACCTTTAGGCATATTATAAAATCTGATAGATTTCAGATATTTTTTAAATTGTTATCTTCTCTTATTAAAAAGCTAGAGAACGTAAGAAAGCTTACTTTGTATGTATATTCTGTTTTATAAAATAAAGCCTCATGGCCATAGTTTCGACAGATCGTTTAATTAAAAATTTTAGCAATAGTTAATGGAAGCTATTTTGTGAATTGTTGACCATGTAAAGTCATATCCATTGCTCCTCAAAAACTTCTGTATCTCTGGACCATACGTATCTGCATAATGCACCTTATGAAGTTGTACGCAGTCCCGTCTCAATTTTGAAAGAGAAGATAGTACGAGTCTAAGGGTCTTCCGTTCTTTGTCACTCACCACCAAACTATTCGACTAATTATGTACTCTAAGTACTCCCATACAGCAAAAGATACTAAACATTTGCAAACATACTAGTCTTCTTTGGAATTTTAACCCTGCCTAGCGGTACGACAGTCAGCAAACTAATTACTACACCGCTCAGGGCGGTGAATGTAAACTGGATCAAATAGAAATTTGATACAGAAAGAGGAATATAATTACGATATTTTTTATCTTTTAGCCCAAGATGAATGTAAAATTGTGAACAAAGTTAATTTTTATAAAGTAAGAAACAAAGTTTTAGTGTTAAACATCATAAAATATTGAAAATGGAAGAAGAGGAAAAAAATGATTACCTTGCACATGAGTCATTTTATGATGATGTAACATTCTAGAGAAAAACGTGGCTCCTGTAGTTTTAAATAAGAATGCTGACAGATGAAATAAATGAATTATGTATTTAGTGTGGGAATTCGATAAAGAACTGAAGTGGAATACCATTTTTGGATGGCTAAATTCATCTTAATGTATCCCAGTATTACATTAACAGTTTTCAAATGCCATTTAAATATGGCTGATAATGCAGTAATTTGCAGAAGAAAAAAGCAGAAATAAATCTTCTGTTGAATAACGTTAAAATGAAAACGATTAAAAATCAATAACATTAGTTAGTGGATTATAGCCTCCGCTATGGTAAATCTTTTTAAGTTTTTTATTTAAAAGTTTAAATTTTTTTAGTTCATTTTAATCCTCTTTAGTTAGTTAGCTCTAAACTAAAACTTCATCATTTAATTTTTACTCTCATCTTGAAAACAAGTCTGCAAGAAAACGAAATGTAATGTTACTGGTACGTGATCACTTGAACCAATTCAATAGCATTTGCTCATTCCAAATATCTTCTCTGTAGCGAAAATAGACGATTTAAGTAGCAGGATTGCAATCTCATACCATAGCAGAGGTTTCCAGATATTTCTTTCTCTCTCTCTCTCTCTCTCTCTCTCTATATATATATATATATATATATGTAAGATATAACAAAATATGATAGCTGTTTTAAAAATAATTGGCAACCTCAAAATTTTTAAATTTAGTGCTCTACCCATAAATTCATCCTTTCTCCCAATTTCTAGATTATTCTAAATTACGTAACTCTACTTGAAAAAGGTAACTAAAAGTAAAACTGGCCGATTATGGTTGATTCATTTTTGCATCTACACAGTATAAATTCTGCATCGTGAGGCATTTTTTCTGACTTCTGCCATGCAAGCATATCTGCGTCGCTTATGCTTCTTTGCCTAAAATGACGTCGCATCTTTTTATCTGTGCCTATAAGAAATGATCGTAATTGCTCTGATTAAAGAGTATATTGTCTACAAGGAATTATTCTATTGTGCCTGAAAATCTGCAAATAAAGATGTTAATTAGCTGTTAATTTGGTATCAACTCTTTCCTCTCGCGTTACCACTCTGCCATCCCGACTGTGTTCTGAAAACATTACATACATAGATTACAAGAAAGATGCTTTTATAATATATAAAGACGTAATGATTGAAGAGTACCGGCGAGAGACACACATAATTGTAATCATAGTTGGTGGTTGCAGATGGTCCTGGTACTATAAGTAGCGTAACTCTATACGTATACTAGGCTATAACCTAACGGCCAAGGTTATTAGACCAAGGCTACGTTCAGACGGCAGCATAAATGCCACATAGTCACAAGGAATAAAATGCGGGATTTCCGTTCACACCTGCAACACAGGGTTTAAGCCGCACACACTTAGAGAAGCGAAATTTGCACATGCATGGATGTGTTTACAGCTTTCCCGCTCTGTCTTCTCATTCAAATTTCACGCGTTCGCTCTGATTGTTCGACGCTTATCCCAAGACGGCGTAAAAATGAAAACTTCGAACTTTATGTCAATTACCTTTGATCTCTCTATCCATTCGTCCATTTTGCTTAAAGTAAACGACCTTCTATGACAGAATTTCGCTGAACCGGCTACATCGCGCGATATTCCGGCAATACTGCTACCGAGTAGACTAGATTTATGGCAATTAATTACCATTTCGCGTGCACTAAGTGCAAAATCAGGCTTCGCCTTTTGGCGTAGCAGTTATCGACTAGAATTCAAAATTTTACCATCGTCTTAGAGCATAAATCTAAGCCAAGAAGTCAAAGCAGGGGATTTACTATATGCTACCTACTAATGCCGTGTCAACTGAACTGAACTTAACTTTATGCCAAGAGACCTAAACTGGATTATGTGACGTAACACAGACTGGTTGCCTAGTAATGCAGCTCCACTTAAACCACTTATGCCCTTTATACTGTAGTCTGAACACAACTTTGGAGTCTAATGAGGCACGAACTTGTGCACCATGTAATATTTTCTGTAACTTAACAGTGCGTAACATGTAACGCCTGAATTTATTTCAAATTTCAAAAAATGCCTGTCTGCTGCTCACTGTTTTTGTTCTGATGGCATTAATTTGCTAGGCACCCCAGCTTTTAATCGGATATCATTTCGAGGAGGCAAAATAGAAGTAGATTAGCATAAGCTTGCAGTCGTAAAGTTAGATCGGAATTAACTCTTAAAACTTTTGAAGGTGGAAATACTTTTCAGTGACACATACGTAAACACGTTCAGAAGCATGTGGAAAAGCGAAGGATCCTAGCTTCCTGCCAGCTCTTTTGTACAACATGATGATTTCGGAATGTCAACGAGAAGACACAGATAAATGTAATTAAAGCCGATGGTTATAGATGGTGCTGGCGTAATTGCATAGCAGATCAAATTTGCAGATATTGAATACTTTGTACATAATAAGACACATAATTTATTTCTTGATTAATAATTTTCATTGTACATTTTCTACCTTTCACATCACTATGAGTGGGACAAGCACTCCACAATTTTATATACACCTATCATATTTTTAAACAATAAAAGATAAAGCGATGAGACATGAGCTAGCCAGGCAAGACTTAGTAGGAAAAGAGAGTTAAGTTAGGTAAACGTGCAGGGACCGCATATTACTTACCCTGAATAAGTATATATATATATATATAAAACATTGGAATTCCTTGTTTTTAAGTTTTGAATTGTGATTCGCCAATAGCTCTACGCAGTTCAGATGACATAATGCCAGTTAGTTTTTCAGTGGCTCAGTTTAGAAATATTTGTCACTGTTTATATAACAGTGAGGGAAGTAACCAAAATTAAAATGAATAATTTTGAGTTTCATATTTTTTTCATTTTCACACACACACACATACGCACACATATATACATATTAGAAAAAGGAGAAGAGAAAAAAATTTTTGGCTTGGACGTACTCGGCTGATCCATTTTTATTAATGATTAACAACGTTTTTCCAGAAAAAATTTACAGTGAAATTTTTCAATAATTTCATGAGTAGATTTATTATTTTAACATTCCTGGTGTTTTTGAGCAAAGTTTGAGTTATGTTGTAAAATAAAAAAATGAAATAATTGATTCATTTTTGTTTAATCCTTATTTTATATTATTCATTTATTGTTTAACTTTATTTAATCTTACCGCCAAATCTCAAAATGAATATGCAGCTTTAAAGTTCGATTTATTCCTGTACTTTTGAATTCGCCATTTTCATTCCATGCAATTCATACAGTAGTGAATTTCAAACGTTCGCTTCTTTTATCTTTTAAAGAATCGGGGCTTACTAGTATATCAGAATACCATAAGATTCATAAACATATTGTAATTTTTCGGTGTGCTATTATTTGTGAAAGAATAAGTTATTTCATGAACTGTTTTATCACTAAAGTGTAACTGATGCATGAAAGTAAGACTTGAAACGAAAGCAGTTATTTCTTTAAAATGTTTTAATCACTGGACAATATCTTCACTCAGTTTTTAAGAAATTTTAAAAGAAGATGTGATATTGGAACTTTCTGTATTAATTTTCATCATAACGTCTAAGATATTTTCATGACACTATTGAAACAAGAAACATAAATAATATTTCTCTAAAATACGTATTTTTCAATATTTCTCCAAGTAAAATTATTCAGATGTCAGATACCCCCTTTTTAACCTAAAAATGTCCGATTTTTTAGAAATAAATGTTTTCTGTGTAGGTTTCCATAGTTAGGTCTGGTTTTTATTACAGAAACGTTCTATACAACGAATACCATTCGGTACACAGAAGAGAATTTGGTTAAATTTTAAGTAGTCAATATCGCAAAAGTCCTCAACAAGTTTAAGAATTTTGACCGTAATAGATAAATATATGTCTGGAGAGATCTTCATTCAGCCGGCAGATAAGATGCCCGAAGCATGTGCCCACAACGTCCCATTTTGTTGCCATCGCAACAGCACGTATCAAGAAAAGATGCTTTCTTAAGCGTTCAGGTTTATGATCCTCAGCGGATTATGAGACAAAATGTTTTCTATATAATGTTTCATTTGATGTAAAGATACCTAGTCTTGAATACTCAGAGTTTCAAGATGTATCACGTTGCAGATTTCCTTTTCTATCTTTAATAAGAGAAAATGCTATATTAAGTCATTGTAACATTGACACTTTAAGTGAGTTAACTACCATTTTAGAAAGCTGTCACTTGTCTCATGGCATTTGATCTCTTGCGAGTTGACTAAAGTCTGAATTAAGTTCCCTGTTTCCGTATCCTGACAAAATAGAAATCAGGAATACTTGTTGGATACAGGAATACTAGGAAAATACTTGTTGCATATTTTGTTAGCAAATGATCCATTTAAATGAATTCACATACTTCAACGAAAATATCCATTTGACCGCTCTTGAATCCATTTGAACGATGTTCTTCCATGACATCTGTATGTAAAAAGGACAGATTAGAGACAGCTGAATAAAGGACTCTTTTTTCCCGAAAGGGATTGTGAAATGGATTTAAAATGGATTCAGTAGAGATTTTTTTTCGTGACCTCTACACACGTATGTACGTATATATGTATTTTTCATAATTCAAAAACGAGTAGTTTCAGAAGGTGAAATTTTGTATATGTGATTCCTATAACATGTAGTTGGGAAATGTGGATATGTATATATACCGGGTGATCAAAAAGTCAGTATAAATTTGAAAACT
Source organism: Stegodyphus mimosarum (assembly GCA_000611955.2). Taxonomy (NCBI): domain Eukaryota; kingdom Metazoa; phylum Arthropoda; class Arachnida; order Araneae; family Eresidae; genus Stegodyphus; species Stegodyphus mimosarum. The sequence goes on along the minus strand of KK121655.1, from coordinate 1,040,554 downwards.
TAATAAATCACGGAATAATGTAGATAAAGAGGTAAAAATTGACACACATACTTAGAATGACATGGGGTTTTATTAGAACCAAAAAAAACGTTCAAAAAATGTCCGACAGATGGCGCTGGACAGGAAAACGTCAGTGACTGCGCATGAAAATCGTGTATAAAAGGAGCTGTAATGAAAGAGAGAATCAAATGCACCAGCAGTCGCAGCATGTAGACGTTACTTGAAAAGGTGCTTTTAGTGAAGCTGTATTATCAGAATGAGGAATGTGCTAGTTCAGCTTTATGATCCTATCGCCATAGGAAGGGGATTCGAACGGGTAAAGGTCCGTTGACAAATGCAGGTTTTAGCTAGAATGATTTTGAAGTTCGAGGCCACGGGTTGTTTACAAGATAGACCCCGTAGTGGCCGACCGAGCACAAGGCGTAATGCTGCTGAGACAGTTCAGGAAGAAATGAAGACTGTAGCGGGTTCATCTATGCTAGTGCAGTTGCACGTCGCACCGGCATTCCACACACTACTGTTTGGTTGGCACTTAGGCGTACCCTCCGATGCTATCCTTACAAAATCCATCGGCATCATGAACTGTTGCCTGGCGATTTAGTGAAGCGGATGGCATTTGCGGTGTGGGCGTTTCAAAAGATGGCGGAAGATGACGATTGGTTGAGTAACGTGTTGTGGACTGATGAAGCTCATTTCACGCTCCGAGGGTCTGTCAACGCCCACAACTGCAGAATTTGGACTACCGAAAATCCTAGAACTGTCGTGGAAACTCCATTGCACGACTAGAAAGTCACGGTATGAGTTGGATTTACCACATCTACTGTTATCGGGCCTTTTTTCTTCGAGGAAATGCGTGATTCTGGTTTTGTAACTACTACCGTGACGGGTGAGAGGTACGCCGATATGTTACAGAATCGCATCGTCCCCAGCCTGGCTGATAAACACCTGCTGGAACGTACGATTTTTATGCAGGATGGCGCTCCACCCCATATTGCTAGACGCGTGTAAGATCTCTTGCGCGCGTCGTTTGGTGATGATCGTGTGCTCAGCCGCCACTTTCGTCATGCTTGGCCTCCCAGGTCCCCAGACCTCAGTCCGTGCGATTACTGGCTTTGGGGTTACCTGAAGTCGCAAGTGTATCGTGATCGACCGACATCTCTAGGGATGCTGAAAGGCAACATCCGACGCCAATGCCTCACCATAACTCCGGACATGCTTTACAGTGCTGTTCACAACATTATTCCTCGACTACAGCTATTGTTGAGGAATGATGGTGAACATATTGAGCATTTCCTGTAAAGAGATCTTTGTTTTATCTTAATTTGTTATGCTAATTACTGCTTTTCTGATCAGATTATTGCTTTTCTAATTATTGTTTTTCTAATAACACCCCATGTCATTCTAAGTATGTGTGTCAATTTTTACCTCTCTATCTACATTATTCCGTGATTTATTAAGTTTTCAAATTTATACTGACTTTTTGATCACCCGGTATATAAACCAATAATTCACAATAAATTATAAAAAGAAAACTTTTCAAATACCATCTCCAAGGAACAGAAATTGAATTTAAAACCATCATTGAAAAAGGTATTTGTTAGAATTTTAATAAGAATTTAAAGATGGATTTTTTTAGTCCTCATTTGTTTCAAAAACAATAAACGAAAAACTTGAATCGCAAAAATTCCAAATCAAAAGTAAAACTTAATTTAAGTATTGAAAAACCAGTTATTGTCATAGATAGCAGGTTAATTGACAAGGGGATAAACCAATCTACTATCAATTAACAACAACTAAAATAAGAGAGAGTGTTTCATCTTGCTTCCAAGTAAGCATCAAATTATTTGCTAGATTCAAATCATAATTCGCAATTGATACTCAATCAAAAAAAAAAAGATATTAGTCCACCTAAACCAAAAGAATTCTGTTAAAAAGCAAATAATCTTTAAAATTAAATATGTTGTATATATGTATATATATATATATATAGTATATAAAATGGGTGTCTATATATACATATACCCATTTTGTTACGCGAATCGGTGAGCTCCATTTTTTATTCTTATATGTTGGTAAATTGAGGAATTTTTTGCTTTAAAAGTGATTGAATTATGCTGTTCTTATTGAGGTAAAGGTTTTTATGCTTTTAGTTAATTTTCATACAATAATTGAGGAACTGTGAACAACTTAAAAGTTGTTTAAGTGCTACTAAGCCTAAGGGATCCGCAGTATGTTTATCTTTGTTAGTATAATAGCGACTTAAGTCAGTTTCCACAACAACTTCAGCGTCTTTTTCCCGATTGGAACAAAAAGCGTATTTTCAGTTTTTGCACCGAAAAATCTGTCTGTCTTCTTGCTTGCAAGCAAAATTGCTTGTTTTTGATAAAATTTAAAAAAAATTATGATGTTAACATAAGATAAAGTAACACAGTTGTATTTTTGTTCTTACTCTTTTCCTATATTATTTTAAATAGCTTAAATTAAATACAAAAGTCTGTAATATACACCTTTGATTTCTGGTAATTCATTCTTAAATAAATATGCTTGCTTATAAAGCTTAAACTTTTCAGCTTTCAATCCCTAAGTTAAAATTCAGATTGAAGTTTCTTTTATAATCTTACATTGATTTGTATTTTTATTCTATGATTAATATTTGAACTTTTTTGGAATTCTGAATTCAGAAATTTTTAAGACATCTAACTATAATCTGCTGAATTTGATTAGAATTATAAGTACGTTTGAAAGATAAAATTGGTCGCTACAAGAATAAGCTAGAAGCACGAACAAGCTTCTTCAAATGTGTAGCTATAAACATTCCGAAACTCAATTTTCTAAGGAAATACAGAATCGAAATTAAATTGCATAAAAAAAGAAAGAAGATCTATCAGCTATACCTTCTAGATATAAAGTAATTTGGATTTGAAAAGTTTTTCAACGTTCACAGCAGTCTTAGTCTTTAGAGAGTAAAAATTGCAAAGCGGCGAACGCTGCAATTTTTCTCATTGCCTTTAAGCAAAATACCAACAACTTATGTAACAGCTTTTTCAAGACATTAGTCAGATTAAAAACGCCTTTTTTCTTCCATACTTTTTGTTGAAAAGCATAAGTTACGCGCTTTATGTAGCGAATAAAATACTGAGAACAGATGCATAAGAAACTTGTGAAAAACCTTCTTATATTTTCCAAAATAAAAACAAACATACAGAAAAAAAATCTTCAAAACCCAGTCGTGTGTGCAAAAACGACATAAATCTCGCCGATTAAGAGCAGATTTTAATTTGGAAAAAAATTAAATGAGCTTTAAAATATTGAAATTCGATAGTCGTGTTTAGATTTGAATTATATCTTGGCTTAAAGCTTTACTGATTCTTGAAAGAAAAGTATTATTAAAAAATACTTTCTGAAAGATATATGTAGACAGTGTACAGATGTAAAGGCCATTTATGAACTGTTTAATGAATAAATATGATTCAATGTTTTTTAATATTCGTGGTAATATTTAAATTATCTTTTCGAATATTTTCAGAAACTATGCAAAAGAAGTGTTTTAAGATGTAAACCGTAAACTGCTATTTTAGGGCGTTTTCATTTAAAATATTTCCTCTTAATTCTCTATAATTCTTATTCAAGTGTTTATTTTACTCATGTGTTATCGAGTTAGATTATAATTTACACCCATATGCTGACCTAGTTATTTTTTAATTTCTTTTCAGCAGATAATTTCTTCTTTCTTTTCACATTTTAGTTCAGTGGTCATCCCGAGAACAAACACATTTCCAGTGTTTCTTTGTTGCAACTACGGTATGGAAAAATTTTAAGATTTTAGTTGTTTGAAGTCTAAGCTTATACTATTTTCTTTCCATTAAAACCGAATGTGAGTAACGCATCAGAAAATTTATAAATGAAACTAATTAATTTACACTGTGATATGCCACCCAGACGGTATAGCGATTTGGGGAACCTACTGGGGCAATGAGATCTTACTAACTTAAGGGCTGTCTCCCTGAATTTCTCTTACGTTGCGGGTTTTCTGGCACCTAAATCATGCAGTTATGATGATTAACTTTTCCTCAAAAATTAAATGTTTCTTCATGACTCAGTATGATTTTCTAACGAAATTGATCACCATTATTGATAGAGTCCAAAATGTGTACAGAAAATTCCTTACGAACGACTTAATCATTAGGTTTGATTTGTTGACAAATCTTCAATTTATATGCTGTCAGTTGCAAGCGCACTTGAACAACTTTACGAACAGTTGGCCTGGAATTCCTGTTTGCAGGCTCATACAGTAAATAGATTTACTAGGACAGATTACATGGTTCTTCTTTTCTGTACTGCTTTAAATCGCCCTGCGGATACACCTATTATCCATACTGCAGAAAACCTTAACCTCCGAAGTTAATATATCTGCAATAAATGTATCAACTAAATTTCATTGAATATAATACTTTACGTCAATCTTTTTACTCATTGACTATCTAGAAAAGGATGTAACAGAAGGATATATATATCGTTGCGTGCGTACGGGTTCGTAATGGACTGAATGTGTTAGGTGCCAACTGACCTAAGAAATTTAAACATTGCGTTGTGTTAAAAATATAAGTTAGTGCATACAACCCGATGAACCTTGATACTGGTGAAACAATGTAGCCCCTTTGGACGTAATTTAAAATCTGAAACATTTCAGATTTTTTTTTTTAGTCCAAAGGGCTTTGTTCCCTGAAAGACTATTGTTTTCGTTTTGTGATTTTGCGTTGGAAACATTAAAAGTCTGAATCCCTTTTCAAACTGTTGCCACAAAATATTACAGCCCTATATTATATTTAAAAAAATTAAATAATGAAGAATCTGTATAAATGTATGTATATTTCTCCAAATGGGATAAAACAACAGTACCTAGTTTCATCCAATTTTGAATAAGGTACGTTTCCATCGAATATGCGCATCTGGAAGCCCGAATTTGAAATTTGTTTTATTATTTATTTAATATTTTGTAAAACTTTAACGAATTTTGATGAACAAACTCAAACGATGTAAAAGTGAGTAATGGCAACACTCTACGGGGGGCAAAAAACCTTTTTATCTAAATCGCGCTGAACTGTGTATCGGAAATACTAAAGATATGCTCATTTTAGAATTATTTTGCGATATTGCTGTTGAACTGAATTTTATGGTTTAAGTTCGAAGAACATGATATTTAATAAGTCAAGGTAACAGACAAAACGTTAAAAACGCCCCTTTGGAAGTAATTTAAAATCTGAAACCTTTCAGATTTTTTTTGGCAGTGTACGCAAGAAAGATGGAAACATATTTGCAAAATATAAATCAAAAACTAGTAAATGATACCGAATTCATCCGCGCCATAACTGCCAGTTAATTCATAATTTTAAGTAAACGTATTTGATCCTTAAAAAAAAACAGAAATATCCCAAAATATTTTGGAAGGTTTCATATTTTAACGGCGACCACCCAAAGGGTTTCTTAAGGTTTCTTATGCTGTCGTTAAACTCGCACTCTACCAATCTGCTATTCACTCACTTTTGAGACACATTTTTTTCCCTCTCCTTTTAGCTTTATTATTAAGAGTCGTTTTCTTCACACTTACGTCATATAATATTCAAACAGCAAAATCGCTTAGAATTGCCGATGGAGTGCTAAACATTGGCATAAAATGTTCTATTTTTTGCAGTGTTTTCTTAGTTTATAGTGTGAATGTTCAGATATTACTTAGTAAAGTGGCTTATAAATTATTTATCTTTTTATTACTAACTTTTCCGTATTAACTTCATTTATTAAATATCCCGTTCTTCGCACTTATGCTACATCAAGTTTAATTCAACAGCAAAATAACTAAATATTTAAAGATAGCAAAATGATTAGAAAGATAGCAAATGAATGATAGCAATTTAAAGATAGCAAATGATTAAAATCTTTAGAATTTCCTATAGAGAGCGTCGCGCGGGGGAGATAAAATGTTTTATTTCATATAGTGTTATCACTGCTCGCTTTCAAATTGCTGAGTGTGTCAATTAAGAATTCGTTAAAGTTTTACAATATATGAAATAAAATATAAAAGTACATATAACGTCATTCTAAAAATTGCGAATGTCATTTCGCCGAAGGCCAACAGAATCGAATCAAACGTATAACGAGGCCTTTATAGTGATTACACGCAAAATACCATTTTGAGACTAATAACCACATTTGGGCTAAAAAAAAAGAATAAAAATGCAACGAAACTACTGAATTTTTTCCCTTATTACTGTTACCATTCTACAAATGCTGAAACTCTTCTCCTGAAATTCTCACGATTATTAGGAATGTCTTTAAAAGTATTTCCAAAAAAAAATTACCTTTACGTTACCATGGGCATACCATCTACCTGCCTTTCCAAGTGTTGCGAAACATAGCTGCTTAAATTATCCTCCCTTGTGTATAATCCACTTTCAGAGCGTTGCCGTTCAATAAAAGAAAATTCATTTACTTTTCGAATTTAATCTATCTGTAATTGCTTCGAAGTGAACGACATAAAAACTATAAGCGCATTTCCTGATCAACTTAAGTATTTATTTAATTTTTTATGACGTAATTAATTAAGAGCAATTAAAATATACTAAACATAATATTATAAATAATAAAAAATGTTTCCAACGGCATACGTCACGTACAGAATTGTTTATTGGTTTAATATTACTATGAAATTGCTTCATTTGACAACTGCAAATTTTTATTCCGAATTACACTATTTCTATATTTCATTATAAAATTATTATTAGTCCAAAGGGATTTAGTCCCGAAGGACTATTACTTTCGTTTTGCGATTTTGCGTCGGAAACACAAAAACGGAGTATCGCTTTTCAAATTGTTGCCACTAAATGTTATCGCTCTGCATTAAATTTTAAAAAATGAAAAATCTGCATAAATGTATGCATGTTTCTCGCATTGTGATAAAACCTAGAGCCATCGAATTTTCAATGACGTAATCCTACTGCGAATATGGGCATCTGGAAGCCCTAATTTTGAATTTGAAATTTGCTTTATTATCGATTTTATGTTTTGTAACATTTCAACGAATTTCTGATTAACAAACTAAATGATTTCAAAGCGAGCAATGGCAACACTGTACGGGAAAAAAAAATTATCTCCAGCGCGCGAGACTTACGGAAATTATAAAGATATGTTCATTTTAAAATGATTTTGTGATATTGATTTTGAATTGAATTTTATGGTTTGAGTACGTAGTACATGATATTTAATAAAAAAAGGTAGCACACGAAACGTTAAAAAAACGCGCCTTTGGACGTAATTTAAAATCTGAAATCTTTCAGATTTTTTTTAATGTAAGTAAAGCTGTTAATATTGTTACGAATTTCACCTTTTATTTGTCTATTTATTTAGAATTGTAATTAAAATTCCTTTTTATTTCCCCGTACAACGCAGACGATTTTTGAAGAGAAAGCTACGTCGAAAAAAAAATAGCAATAAAAATAAAAGAGCGTGTGCATTTAATGCTTAGTAAATAAATATCTCATAATTACTGTTGCCATGCAGAAAAATCGTGATTGTCCTACTGATAATTAAAAAGCTTATAAAAGCCGAGGTAAAACACCTCATCTCAGTAGTTCAGCGGCCTTCTCTTTCTAAGCAGGCATTTTCGGTTTTTTCGTGGGATTTTGAATGGCTTTATTTACTTTAAAATTTTACTTTTCATAGGGCAAGTTATTGATAATAGCCCCGCCTTCCTTTTGTTTTTACTTACTTTAATTAGTACCTTTCATATATATAATTATATATTTAAAAAAAATCTATTATTACTTATTTTTAAGTTATTTTGTACTTGCCAATTTATTAGAATCATACTTATGCATTCGATGAGGGGTAGGGTTCTTTGACCCATGCACCCTGGTTTTCGAACCACTCTCCTCGCCATTCTCATCTCAGTAGTTGTTTGTTGCTGTTATACTTGTAGCTGTACAAAGCGAACTGCTGTTTGTTTACTTAATGCTGTATTGATTGTAGCGATTTCGCTGTGAGATAGAATTATTTTATCTGTTTTGAACTGAGTTTTTGCTAATCGTTTGAGATATTGTGCGAAGATCTGTGAAGAAATAGTTCAGCATTTTAATTTATTTCTTGTGGAAAGAATAAATTTTTGTTAACTTTTTACGACTTGTGCATTCAATATATAACGAACCCGTACGCACGTAACAATATTCATATACGAAGAGAATAATAAATAGTGCTGCAAATTTTTAATAAAAAATTAGGCTAAGAATTTGTTAGAAGGAAATAAGGAAAAGGAAGAGAAATAATAACTTGGAATTTATATCTTTTTTTTTTCTTTTAAGGTTTGACTTACTCCTATTATGTTAGAAGTTGAACGGTGTAATTATTAACCAAAGTTCTTCTAAACTGGCATCTTAGGCTTCATTACTTTTCTTTGAAGCATTTAATTAAGCATGCAAAAGCGTAAACTGCGGCGACAAACTGCTTGTAGGTACTTTTTTTTGCCTCGCTTTCTTTCTTGTATGTACATATATATTATTTCTAGTTTTAATTTGCTCAGTTTTGCGTTCAACTACGAAACCAACAACGTTGTTTTTAACTTTTTGAGAAAACAACCAACATTAAAAAATGAAAACGAAAACGAAAAAAAAAAAAAAAAACTCTAATTTTGGGTTAAATGAAGTTAAAAAGAGCATTTTAGCTTTCTCTTGGAAAATCTTTTCGTTGAGCTGTGCCTTGTGGTGCGTGATGTTGTAATTCTCTTTTTGTTGGTAATTAACACGAAACTTTTAGAAGATCTGATGGGAAATTTTTATATTTTTACATTTCCCCCTGTTTCCTTTTAATCGCATTTTGTACTGCGGCAAGAAAAGTGCATAAATGAGTGAAAAAAATTACAATTCTTAATGACATAGTGAAAGAAAATTAAAATTAATTAAATTAACTCGTCACCAAATTCAAAAGAGTGGAAATCGTTAAGAAGAATTGGATTTGGAAAAAAAAAATGCTCAGTGTGGGCGAAATTGAACAAAAAAAGAGCTGTTTATTAATTTCAGGCTCGTTCTATAAAGAGTGAACTTCTTACAACACTGGCGACTATGTTTTTATGTTACTTGTTAATCACTTAGCACCCGAAATTAACATAAAAAGCATATTTAAGATAATGGAGGCGGTAAACCAAACAAATATGAGCAAAAAGGTTATTTATTGGTTTAGAACTCCTAATCATTTATATTGTTCTAATTCTAAAAGTTTGATGTTTGCAGTAATACAACATTCTAAAAAATGTGGTTTTAATATAGAGAAGAATTTACTACAAAAATTAAATTCTTAAAAAATTTTCATTATGAATTGCGTTTTAAACATATTTTTATTACAAATATGAAAAATTTATTTTCATTTGTGAATGTGGCAACACCGCAGCCAAATCGTCTGCTCGGAAGAAAGAGATTTGAAAGAAAATGGTTAAGTATAAATACCTTATTTGTAAACAACATGCCTGTAGTAAACATTTGACATTAATACATTCAGGAAAAAAATCGCTATTTGCCTGAATCTATGTATAATCAAATCAGTACGTTTAATTAAATTTAAGGCCTAAACAAAGAAGTATGCTCGAAAATGTTATTTGCTGGCTTACAACTACTAATCATTTACATTGTTTTAAGAGTCTAGTGTTTGCAATATTACAGCATTCTATGAAAATGTGTGAAAAATATAGAGGGGATTACTAGCAAAATTGAATTAATAACGCCTTTGTAGTTATGAATTGTAGGTATTTACGTACTATCGCAACCATCTTAGTAGAAGCAGCCAAATTTTCGGAAAGTGCCAAAATCTGTTAACCACAAGCGAAACTATTCTTCCGGCAACCATGCTAATGGTTTCAGTCACGCAACACCGCCATTTTCGTATGCGTTCTATTTTGTTTCGAATCCCGGAGAAGGCATAGCTGTAACTGTCCATCTCTTCATAGGAGACAAAGTGGTTGACCGATTAGGTGCGTTCATAATAAAGTGACCACCACATCTGGCCTTAGTAGTCAAAGCTGTATGTAAGTAAAGCGTCGGCACTCCCATACTATAACATGACACCAAATTGCAGCGCCAATCCACTGCAGTGGTGGCGATGTAAACTAAATCTCGTCCCCTCCTCCTCTCCCCTGCAGTGACGTCATGGAGGTTAGAAGTAAGATGGAGAGGCCGCAATGAGTTTTGACACGACTGGATGTAAATATTTTGCAATTGCGTCGTAATTATATATATAAATGTATATATTTTGTATTTGTACAGTATTTCAGAGTCCTAAGTATACGAAAAGAATACATTTTTAAGCAAAGTTTATTGTTATTAACATTAAAATTATGCATTATTTCTTCTCCACTTACAGAGCTTCTACCTAAAATACTTTCTCAAATATGACATGATTTTTTTAGCTTCTGAGGCATCTTTTCAATGAAAAAAAATCTAAGTCAATTCGTAATTAATGCTCAATTCGGTCCACTTCAAATTAGCGCTCTTTTTATTTTAATAGTGAAATACATTAAATAGTACATAACTTTCTCTGAATATTTCTGAAAATGAATAAAGAAAAAGATTTTTTAAAATATTATTTAAAACTTGTATCTGTGTCATTATAAAATATAGGGGAATAATTTTTTTAATTATCAGAGTTTTTACCTTTAATTTCAACAAAACATATCCTAAAACTCTTCTTTATTACTTCCTTAAGTACGCATCGTCTCAAGGAAACGTATAGAAATGTATTCCATCAGATTTCGACGAAATCTTACTCTTGCAATCCTTAAATCCGCAGTATCGATACGCCATTAGAGAAAATTTTTAAAAAAATTGGTTCTGAAAGAACCTTTTGTAATTAAAAAGTACAAAATTAATAAGTTATAAATAACACAACCAAAGCACGTTAGAAGCTAACAAGATTTGGGTAGAATCAAATAAACAACCAAATCAAAACAACCAATGACTGAAAGGAAAAGGAGCATGCGCAGTTTTACTGATTGTGTTTCCACATCGCCACCGCTACGAGCGCTGCGGTCGTTTCGAAGCGCAATTTCTCCCATTGAAGTGTCGACGCTTTACTTACATACAGCTTTGTTAGTAGTGGCCAAGCCGAAGTCGGCTGAGGGCCCGCCATTGCAACAAAAAAAAAGTTGCAACGGTTTTTATACACAAATGATGATAATTTTTTGCTTTAAACTGAGTTTTAAAATATGAGTAATAGCTAAAGTATGTTTTCTTTTCCTATGTTGATATTGTTTACCAAACGTACATATCGATAGTTTAAGAATCTTTCTAAAAGACAAGGTGCGAAAATCACCAGCTTGCACTTGCTAAGTAACTTTTAAATTTTGATCCGGAAAAAAACTCCAAATTGCGCCAAGATGGTTGCGATAGTACGTAAGTACCGAATTATATTTTAAACGTATTTTTCTCTGTAAACATAAATCATTTCTTTTCCCTTGTCAGTGCCCCAACACCAGCCAGATTATCTGGTTTAGATTCAGGGGAAAAGAAGATTCGCATGAAAACGATTGAAGTATCACAAGAAACTTATTTGAAGCAACATATTTTTAGTAAACACTTTGAAGGAACACACATTACAGAAAATCAGAATTTACCTGAAAAACCATTTTTAAATTTAGAAAAGAAAACAATTTGACATGTTCAACTGAATTTAAGACCTGGCTTATATCTGAAAGATTAAACAGGAGTGTAGTGAAAATTGTATTAATTTCTGTATGTTATGAAAAATATTAATTATAATTATTCTGGTGTGGCAGTGATAACCAAAATTTTGAATATAGATTTTATCAGCGATGAACCGCGAATAAGAATGAAGAAATCCAATTACCCAGTATATAGGATTATAACCTGTGATTAAGAGTACATCACGTTATTTCCGCAATAACCGAATGATAGGGATAAAACATGTGACCTACAGAGGATAACAAAATAATGTACTTACCCCAGACGTTGTGATTGTTGAAGAAGAAATACAAGTTAATCATCTACAATTCACTCTATTTAATTTTCCTATCAAAAATTTTACTGCTGAGCTCACCCAAATAAAACAAGAAAATTAAATAATCAGATCATAACTATAGTCCTACTATAAATGCAGAACATCCACTCGTTTAACGATAGACTACAGAGCACAATCCATTTGCATTGCTTTCTATAAATCACGAAAAACCTGGAATCGAAAATATATGTAGACCAGGAATATACTTATCTTGAAATTTCTTTTGATTTTGAAGCTCCTACCAGTGAATTAATTTGAAGCAGTGCACCACGTGGCGATAGACAATGGATGAGTCTTATATGGCACAAAGACATCGTTCATGATTCTTGCTTAAAAGACATAATTCAATCCTGGATGAATTTTCAGAAACTGCATATAGAATGAATATATTCAATAAAAAGAACTACAGTTGGCTTTCTATAAATCAGGAACCATATCATCGGACTTTTCCGGAGAGTTAAAGCATGGCCGACTACAGGAACGGCCACGGAAGCTCTGGCGTGACGTCACAACCTCCGTCTAAACTCGACGATTTCAACCCGATGATCGAACTTCCATCGTCGCGAAACATAATAAAATATGATTTCTTATATCACATTTGAAATGCCTTATATACCTAATATGCAGTTATTTTATCTTTGTGATCATATTATTTATGCCTAATTTAGAAAATTTAAAAAAATTACAATTTAAAATGCAAAAAAATAATTGACCAAATAGTGTAAATACATATTTATCGACTTTCGTAGAAGTTTCTCTTACATAGTGTGACTAATTAAATATCACGCACTCCTTCATGTATGGCTTTCATCATTTATAAATTTATATTTTCAAAGGATTAAATATTAAAAAATAATTAAAAAATTATTTGTAATAAGATGTTCTTAAATGAGCTTTGCATAACATGCACAGAAATGATCCTTTCATAGAGCAAAAAAATTTCACAAATTAACAAAACACAAATAAAAAGGAGAAATTTTTATTTTAATCAAAAGATCAATTATCTTGCAGAAAAATTTCATAATAGTATTCCAAGAGTTTAAAAATTAGGAAGTATAAGAATTCAGAAAAAAAAATTAATAGAATGATATAAAGGAAAGTGTATAATAAATTACACAACAGAAAAAAAAATTATCTTGCAGCTTCAGATACATTGACTTTATAATAAAATGTTTTTTACTTAGTTTTAGTTATAGCATGCTATTATTATATTAGTAATTTACCTTCATAATAAAAAATAAGCAAGTAATCAATTTCCTAGTTTTATTTTCCAATAAACTAACTTAAGCCAAACATCTGAATGTTAGACACACTGCCTGAAGATATTCTCATGCCTTTGATATGCAACTATATTTTAAATGCTGCCAATAGCATAAAACATTTAAATTATACGACAACACTCATATAAACCAAACATTTTAATATCAAACACTGAGTTTTAAAATATTTTAATTTAAATCAGTAACCCCAACATCGTTTTTATGGTTTGAAACAATTTCAAGGCAAAAGTTTCAAACATCCAACATTTACCACAAACACAAACATTTTTTATATTACCTATACACACATTCGTAACATACAAGCATCTAGGTTAGAAGATTATAAATAGGTAGGTATTTTTTTTTCTGATGTCCTTTTCAGAAACAATATGCAAGGGTAGATTCACATAAACTAAACTTAATGCCATTAATGAATATCCAAAACAAAACTACAGAACTCCCAGAATATATCAGATTGAAACTGTGATAAAATTTACATAAATCATATACTTGAACATGTAAAATATATTTGAAAAGAACTTTGTTGATTTAAACAAATAACCGCATCATTGTTTTAAATGCTATAAAGGGATTAAATATCAAAATTTTACAAAAATCATAAAAAAAATTTATAATAATTCTATTTACATCCAAAGTATCTTATTACCTATCTAAAAAATATACCATCATGATCATAAATAAGGAGAATATTAGTTTTCTGAATTTATTTTCAGAACTGTAATTGTTATGATTAGACTCATATAGAATAAATTTTAACAATAACTACATTATTTGAAACAGCATGAATGGCATTAAAAAATTTCCAAAAGATTTTCTTCAATACAGCAAAAACCATGAAACACTCATCAAATCAGAATCAAATTTATTATTAAATTCACATAAATCTTCCATTTGAACATAGCACAATTTTAAAAGAACCTGACTGATTTAAGTAACTAACCATTAGCAGTGTCTTTAAATGCCTTTTATACCAATTTTTTTTTCAGAATCATAAAACACTTTTTTCATGATAATTCTATTTAGATCCAAATTCTATTATTACCTACATTAGAAATATAATATCATGTTTATAAATAAGAAGCATAAATAGCCTTTTTTATTTTCAGAATCATAACATGCATGAATAGTTTCACATAAATCAAATCTTAACAATAAGCACACTACTTTAAAGAATGTTACTTCCAATAACTAATTTACAAAGCATTTTCTTCAGTACAGCAAAAACCATGAAACACTCATCAAATTTATGACTGAATTCACATAAATCATACATTTAAATATAACACATACAGCATGAAAATAACCTAATTAATTTAAGAGAATATCTGCAGCAGTGTTTTACAACAAAGGCCTTAAATATCCAAATTTTACCAGAATCGCAAAACAATTTCTTTACGTTAATTCTATTTACCTTCAAAAGTTCTTATTACCTATATTAGAAATACATCTTTATGAATACAAATAAGCAAGCAATAATTTTTTTACTTCACTCTTATGCAAATAAATAAAATTCTTATTACTAAACATTTTAACCTACAAATACACTATTTTGGGAGATTTTAATGCCATAAAGTTGTAACAAAAGAGTCTTTCAGTAGTGAAAAGTGTTTTAAACATCAGGATTATATCATAATTATATATATTATTAAGTTGGCAATAACAATTATTTTAAAGTTAGATAAATAAATTTGAAAAGGGTTTAAGCAAACGTCTGCAATTAAGTATTTTTTCTTTGCGATGCCCTTAAATAACCCGATTTTTTATTTGAATTATGATGTTTTATTTTATAAGACAAATAACAAGATGGTAAAATAATTCTTAAATATTGATTATAAATTGCTATGATAATAAAAATTGCTTTTCACCGATTCTTGAACTTTTTCAGTTTTCTTTCCTCACTTCTTTCAAGGGACTTTAAAGAAATGTTTTTTACATAATTGTTCAAACAAATATTAAGAAAAGTCTTGACGACACTCATGATTATTATTTCATATGGCAAATGACATTCACAGCATCTCTCACTAAAACACACTACATCATTCATTTTGAGATAAGCCTCAGTTATTTTTGTAAGAAGCTGGTGTTGTTTTCCATTGTTGTGGATAAAATGCTTCTCATATTTTTCAGATATAATAGTTTGGAAAAGTAAATATGCAACTGATATCAACAACACCATATTTTCTGTCGGGTATTTTAAACCTCCTCGATTTACAATATCAATATATGCATAATTTGTTTCCGCTAATGTACCATCACAAGTTTCAACTAATAATTCTTTGTCCAAGACGCAGAAATCTATGCAAGCACTGCAGTTAGTTTTAATATTTCTTGTGCAATAACCAGCAATGTATGTGAGAACTTCTGCATCAGTGTCTGAAACTGCAGCCAATTCTACACCATTGCAAATAATTTCATTAAAAGGTGTAAGATCAACATCTTTACTCATTTCTTTAATGTCTGAAAATTCTGTAACAAACTGTTTTAAAGAGATGTTACCATATGAATTAGAATGAAGCTGAAGAATGGACTTCAATTTAATTTTTCTTTCAGACTCCAGAATTTGCTGAACTGAAACATGGTAATTTCCTCCAGACATCTGACGATATTGCGAAAATCTGTATTCCAATTTATCAGTCTGAAATTTGGACGTTAAAATAAATTTTGAGCTATTTACTAAAAGCTTTTTAATTACATCGATGATTGCATTTGTTGTTTGATAAAGAGCAAAGTAAGTTTCCTCGCTTAAGCATCCGCAACGAGACTGTTGCTTCATGTTTTTCCACTGCTCAAGCCAACAACAGAATTTTTCCAAAAACCTGAATCTTTTATCATCAGGTGCAGTAAATGCTTTGCTGTCTTCACATTTTATATAAAGGCTTTTGTTTAGGTGGCTCACATTCATAATGTTCCACCATTTTCTGATAATTTGCAAAAATTTTACCGTATCCTGCCAATTATCAATGCAGTGTTTCTTTCCTAATAATTGAAGAGCAGCATCATTACTCTCATGAAAAATATTTACAGCAAACTTCACATTTTGTTTTTCTAAACTTGAAGGATATAAACTTTTGAATGAAAGTTTATGGCCCATTTTCACAATTGAGGTCTTCTCCTTATGATATATATTCCTTAGATGCGAAAATTTAGGAATTATACATTTTGATGGATCATCGAAATCAGGACAACAAAATGTTTTTTGGGTGTCTAACTGATTAATCCAATTATTTCTTATTGATTTCAAAAGGTGTACCGAATCAAAAAGTAAGAATAATTTTTTCTCGTTATTTGCAGGGTTGCAGACATGAGTTGACATTTGTTTATGACCTAACTTCTGAAACATGTTCCTGTTTATTCTGTTGTTATCAGAAATCATCGAAACAACTGAAAATCCTGCTTCATCCAGAATATGAAGAGCTTTGCGGGTCAGGCAGCATAAATAATCTGCATTCATATTATTAACAGGAACTAAGGCAATAGTTTCTTTATAAGATGAATAAATAGAACTTATCATGAAAGCTTGTACAGTTGTAGCTTCAGTATCGGATTTATTTTCTGCAAAACCTGATATTGATTTCCCTTTATAAGCAATTGATTTCTTTACATAGATTTCATCAATTAGTAGATTTACAATTCTATTTTCATCGTTCAATTTGTTGAATTTTTCTCTCATGTACTTTTTTGTATTCTCATTTTGTAAGGAATTGTCGAGATTCAGAATGCTTGTAATTTTACCTAAATGATCGGTTGATGGCACTGACAATAAACCGCTGTCGTACAACAAAGAATAACATGATGAGGACTTCATGTATAAAGAATATGCAAAAATTAAAAGTTCACTGCTGTACCTTCGAGCCATTTTAGATTTATCACACAAGTTCATTTGCTCTAATATGAACTTTTTATTGTCATACATATCTTCATCAGGAGAAATACATTTTTTCCAATGATACACAGACTTTTCTTTTTCACTAGGAAGCACTTCATTTAAGTCATCTTTCTGCATATTTTTAATGAAACTTAAAATATTTTCCAGTTCACTCCATCGTAAAAGATGATCTGGATTATTTAGAATAATTTTGAAGTGAGATACAGGAACAGAAATATCACCAAAAAAAACATTTAAACTCATATCATTATTGATTTTTATGCTTGAAAGTACCCTTGGTGCTGACAATAAATTTAAATTAATTAAAAATACATGATCACTGTTTTTTATTACAATTGGTTTTGAAATTAAATTGAACGAATTTACCCGTAGATCCAATTGTTCACAAAAATCACTAAAACTTTTGATTCGGTCTTTATCTAAAAATTGCTGCAATGCAATTTCATCTGATTTTGCAAGTTTTTCAGATCTACTTGTTCTTGGAGTAGGTTTGTTTTCCGTCAGGTATTTTGGGCAATTAGGAAATATAGACGGATAAGCATTTTCCTTCAGTTTTGGACATTTTCTTGGCACTTTTAAGATAGTACCATCTCTGTCTGATATTTCGTCAATTCTTATAATATCCGATTGAATGAAATGTTTTTCACACACAACACTTCTTGCAGATGGCGACCAGTTTCTTCGTGGAATCTTCTTGCACCATATACTTTTCTTTTCAACGTCTTTTGGAAATTTAAAAACAGAAACGTACGTTCCAGCTTTGTCATAATTTGACTGGCATCCTGGGACACAGCATCGATCTGGCATTATAAATAATATAAAATAAAACGGCTTAAAATACTCGTTATTAACAAGGGACACTAAATATATACGTTACTCCAACGACACACATCCACGTCTCCCACTCAAACGTTCTTTCCTCAGACGGAGTTCGTGACGTCAGATCACATGACTTCTGAGCTTCCGTGGCCGATCCTGTAGTTGGCCATGGTTAAAGGCGCATCGTGAAGCGAGGTGGTAGGTGAAGAGACAGGTCGAAACCTGTCCTTCATCTTTGAACTCCCAGCAGCGAAGAGGGTAGAAACCGGTCCAACAACTGCCACCAAGGGCTTGGACGAAACGATGACGATTCTTGAAGCGATGGTTTGATGATAGATGCCGGCTTGCTAGCACAAGGAGTGACTAAATGATAGGCTTGCTCAAACACAGAGCTTTTCTGGAAACCCAAATTCAGTCTATAGTTCAAACCTGCCTAATTCTAAAATAAAATATTAATTATGATTTTTAACTCTCAATTGTGTCAAATGTAAAATCACAGCTATTGTATTAGATTTCTGAATATTCTATTCAGTGTTCATTTGGGAAAATTTGTAATTATTAACTCCAAATGGGCTATTAGTCTCGAAATGGGATTTTATGTCAAATCAGTATAAATGCTTAGTTTCACTTTTGATTCAAGTCTGTTGCCACTCGGCTAAATGAAAGGTATTTATCTTTAATACTGAATTTGCCTGCACTGGATAACAAACTACTTAAGAATACTCCTTTGTTACTTTTCAGTCGGATTGACTTAAGCAATAGAAATGCGTTTAATTTACAATCTATATAGTTAAAAAATAACGTTATCTATTTTAAATTATTAGCCGAAAAGGACGGTAGCCCAATAGGGCAATTAGTCTAAAAACGTTAATTTGCGGCTTTTCACTATAAACGGCGAATCACTTTTTTAATTGCTGCCCCAAGTATTATCCCCCTGTATTATATTTAAAGAAATTAAATAATGAAGAATCTGTATCCAGGTATGTTTCTCGCATTGTGATAAAACAACGGTACCTGGAGCAATCAAATTTTGAATAACGTAATCCTCCACCCGAACATAGGCACATGGATGCCAGAATTTTGAATTCCGAATTTGTTTTATTATCTGTTTTATATTTTGTAAAACTGTAACGAATTTTTAATTAACAAACTCAACAATTTAAAAGCGAGCAATGGCAACACTCTACGGGAAAAAAAACCCTTTTTATCTCCAGTGCGCTGAACTGTGTATCGGAAATTCTAAAGATATGTTTTAAATACTTTTAGCCCAAAGGGACGTTAGCCTAGATGCTCTTGAAACGTGTATGTGTATGTAAATGAAAAAAAAATCCCTTTGTTCGTAATATAAAATCTGAAAGCTTTCAGATTTTTTTTATTTCGTATTTTGTAAAATTTTAGTGAATTTTTGATTAACGAACTCAACGATTTGAAACAAAGCATTGGCAACATTATCTAAAATAAAATATGTTTGTCTCCAGCTCGCAAGATTTTCTATCGGAACTTCCAAAGGTATTCTGTCTGTAAATATTTAATAACTTTGCTTTTCAATCGAATTTTTGTGTGGCGTAATTGCGAAGAACGTGAGTATTTAATAAATAAAATCAGCACAGAAAACTTTAAAAATCAAAAGACAAGAATATTTTGTCAGCCATCTTACTGAGGAAACTGCACATTAATATGAACTGCGAAAAGAATGAAAGAAAAAGAGAAAAATACATGCCAATTCTTAACACTCTAGAGAGAATTCTAAATATATGGTGGCTTTACTTATTTATTTATTTACTTATTAATTTATATTTGTTATTTTGCTGTTGAATTTTATATGACGTAAGGGCGAAGAAAACGATGCTTAATAATAAAGCTAAAAAGATTTTTTAAAAAAATGCATTTGCGTAACAAGATAAACATTTAAATGGAATTCTTACCGATGTTTTGAGTTTTGAGGACAGCTGAATTTTTTGTTCACTTTATATTTCTCTTTTCTTAACCCTTATTAAAACAACCTGACAACAAAGGACTTACTGGACCATAAAATTGATCTGAAGGAAATATTTTTTTTCCAAGTAGAGACTTTGCAGGACTTTGACACTTGAGAATACAGTTAACAATGATACCGCGCCTGTAAGTAAACACCCGGGCTTGAAAATTAATAATAAAGATGTCTAAGAATTTTCACAGAATTTTAAAATTCCGCGAAAATTAATCCAGATCTGTAAAAATTTTAGAAGCAGCAACGAAAGCGGTTATGTATTTAGAGGAAGCGGAAGGTCTAGTTCATTGAGTTACGACATTTGTGCAAAATGGACATATGGTTCAAAATTTTCACGAAATGATATCAACTTGATAGAACAGTAGCAAGCTAACATATAAGCATTTCCAATGAAAACGTCTTGTTTCACTTTAGGAAAGTCTTAAACCATAAATTAAAAAATAGAAAAAAGTAACAATTAGTTAGACATAGGTCTAGTGAGTCTCAAGGAGATTTCAGCGGACATAAGAGATAAACAAGAAAAACAATCTAGTTTTAGAAAAGCAGTTAGATGTGTTCTATGGGTGAGAAAAATACTCTCCAAATAATACATTCCCTTTTCTTCCTTAAACACTTTCATTTATGCAATGAACCCTTCTTTTAACAGGTACGGACAATTAAATTATGTTTTAGTTTCTTTTATTTGCCTAGTATCGTATTTATCTTGTTGCGTCTTAAATTTTAAAATTTCTGTTGATTCTGTTTTATAAATTTGTCATAAGTACTATAGTAACAGTTTCATAAGCATTCATCCAAGATTCAAATACAAATTAATCCATTTTATATTAATTTCCATAAGAAAAATAGTTTCAATTTACAAACACTTCGCAGGACGAACAGCCTTCATGAACGACTTAAATTAGTGAACCGACTTTTTACTCGATACAATTGTTTTACCATCTTCATAACAATGAGTTAATGGTCTTTAACGAACCAAAGGCGTTATGTTTTTTTAACAATGCGTTATCAGAAGCCAACGTTATTTCAGATATTTTTGATAAATAACTAGACTTATGTAAGGGAACGCCAATATCAGTGTCGTTTCTGAAGAACTCTTATTTGCAAATGTAAGATGTTCAGCCAGCCAAATATGTAAAGAAATCAGTAGATGGAGCAAAGATGAACGAAACGTTTTCTACTGAGGATAACAGCATCGAATTATAAAACGTTAATGTTTGAATTTTCGAAATGTTGCGAATAATAAGATTGAAATCAATGTCATTAACAAAAATAAAGACGTTTTATGAATGTGAAAGTTTTCAAGGAAATATAGTCTTTAGTGAATTGCATTAATTTTCTCGATTTCTCGATAAACGGTACTATATTCGTTCTCTCTTTGTTCCTTTTTCAATTCATTTGTATCTGGTTATTTGTTCTTGTTTTGTAAAAATATACACCTCTCCCTTAAAACGAGGAATCATTCTAGAAAGCGATGGAATACTTTTAAAATCTACAGCAACACAATTTTACCCGTTTGTAGTTTAAGCATAGCTTCCGCTTTATAAGAAAGGGAGTGACATTTTACGATATTAAAAAAAAACTGATTAGGACACCATATCACTTTCTCCTAAGGCCTAATATTAAATTATGCATATTTTTGGCTGTACTTCGTTTAAAATTATTTCCTCGAATCATTCTAACTTAATTAACTGATCCTTTAGGCAAATTCAAAAGGACGTCATTAAAAACCGCAAATTTTGAAAATAAATATCTCCGTAAATATTTGCTGTATGGGAGTCAAATTTCTTACAGTTATATTTTTTCACAACAAGTATCGAACCTTCCGAAATATAAGTATAGGACCGCACTAAAGGTTAGATTTCGTTATTTGCCAGAATAATTTTTTTTTAATTTGACGTTGCCAAAACATCAATAATTTCGTCATTAAAAAATTTAAAACACTTCTCTAATTGGAAGTATATGACTACGACAAACGATTCGAAAATAAAAGCCGGGTAACGAGGTGTATATATATATTTTAGAAGTAATTTAAATTTTTACCTTTCAGCTCTTAAAATATAATTTACTTTTCTTTTTTATCTCATTTTGTTTTCAATTTTTTCCCTCCAACAAGTTCTGTTTCAAGTGTTAAACAGAGAAACTTAAAAAATGTTTTATTGTTTTGTTTTGTATAATTTTCAGTTTAGATTACGTATTGAAGATTCATTAAAATTAAATGTACTCCATTTGGTAATTCCTTACCTAGAGAAGAATTTGGTTAAACCTTCATAAAGAAGAAAAAGTAATTTTTGAATTTAGTTCCGACAATTCCTTTTTACTTTATATATATATATATATATATATATATAAATATATATGGTCATTCACTTCTACAACTCATCCACCTTTATCTTCCCGCACCTGGCAACGGCATCAGCAGCTAGATACTTCTGAAAGCTCCGTGATGAATCGAGTCCTTCCTTCTTCGGCTCGTGAGAGTTAACACAGACAGTTAAGTTGACAATAGTGACAGTGAGGTGACGATGGAACTTGAAACGATTGGGTAGTAGCTAGAGACTTAAAAACTTTCCCTTTTGATGCTATTGTGATGTCACCTCATGCTATGGAGTTAAATTTTTATCCTACTTCTTTCTTTTATTATCATTAAAATAGTAAATCTTAATGGTGTCATCATTATATTAAAGTAGAATGACATCATACATGGGGGCTTAGACCCTCGAACTCTCCCTCCTGAATTCTATCGTTCCCTTCAACATTTTAAACCCCCTAGACTACACTATAAAATACCGCGTATATAACTTTAAATTATGGAAATAGCATTTAAAGAATTGTAGATTACTTTTAAGAATTAACGCTTTCGAATTTGATGAATATATTTCCTTATTTCTTGTGATGCATATATTTTGCAAGGACTATGAACTGTTATGTGAAGTTAATATGTATTTGAAGTTATTAAATTTGACATCTTAAAGTGGAATTCTATTTCTATTCTTAACACATAATAATTTGAAGGCATATTTTACAATCTGTTTGAATCGTATATTCACAATTTCATTTATGATTTTTGAGTGTTTAACATCATAGTTTTGTGTAATATATTAAGAATTAAGATTATTGTGAAGAATAAGAAAACTTAAGAATATATATTGTTGTGCTGATTTCTCAAAACAGATAAATAACATTTGAAATCGAAACATACATATTTTGTGAATTTGACCTTTGGTAAAAAAGAAACTCATAAATAATGACTACTCTCAACTATTACCCTAACATTTCACGGTCATTAAAAACCGTCAGTACCAATCATATTAAGCTTTTACACCGTTTAGTTTTCGGCGAGAATGGTAGTAGGAATAATCGCATTCATCTCCGCAACTTTACTGGCTTTCCCAAACCTTTTAACTTTGAAGATACGAAACAAAAAAAGTATTACAGAATTTTCAATCGCAGATTTAATTGCCATATGTAACTTACTGGATTTATAGTTTTTCCCCGGTATTGAAAAGTGTGCTGATATAATTCTTCATAAATATCGCTGACATCTCATTATTAAAAGAAGATTCTGCTGACTGCAGTGACTCTGATGACGAAGCTTTGGTGCAGCAAAGTTTACTGCTAACGCATACCGTCGCCCAAACGAACATTAATCACACTTCAGAACGAATCTTTATGTAAACAGATGGAGACAAATATTTCTCTCAATAGCGCGCCTGCGGAACGTTTATTGCTTTCGACTAACTCGGAAGCCCAGTGTGTTTCTTTTCAATGTTTTGGTTTAAAATACATTGTTGAATTGATCAAACCCTTTTATCTCTCGTTTTTCTCGATAATTACAGCGTTGAAACTTTTAGTTCCAATATAGAAGACATTTTTAATCTCTATCAGATAACGAATCCTGTTCACCAAGTAATTTTTGTTATGTCTTACAGATCCAGCTTAAGTAAGATCAATTCGTGGAATTACTAATTTTGGAGAATTAAAACACCATTTGTTAGATGAATTTTCAGATAAAATTAACAGCCGTAAGTTACACCAAATAATGGAATTTTGTCGAATGAAACCATTTGAAACTTTACAAGAATATGTTTTAGCTATGAGAAATCTCGCGAATAAAGGTTTTATGGATGGTTCTTCTTTGATTGAGTATGTTATAAATGGTATGCCTGATTCTTCAAACAACAAAATAATTTTGTACGGTTGTAAATCGATTCCTGAATTTAAAGAAAAACTGAAGATTTATGAAAAACTGTTTAACAATTCAAAACATTCGAATCAAAATACTCAAAAGAAATTTCCTAATTTTCTTCCCAATGTTAACATTGATAGCAATCGTACATCACATACTCAACCAGTGTGTTATTATTTCGGTTTAAAACGGCATAAAAGCGTCAATTCTTCAAATAAATCAAACGACAAACTTTGTTATGACTGCAAAAATTATGCTCATGTTTATTCCAACAGTCCCAAACGTTCTGCTAGCTCTACCACGGAATCTGCTAAACATTCTACGTCTGACAGTACTGTAAATGCACTTTCTGCTCAAAAGTTTTCTAAATATCCTATGCGTGCGGACATTCAACTTAAACGAACCCCGTTAACTGCTCTTTATGACACTGGATCACAATCAGCGCTAATTAATGAGCAAACATGTCACAAAATTGGTTCTCCACCATTACACCCTTCCAGAATTACAATTTCAGGACTTCGCCGAGTCAGAGTTCAAAGTATTGGATTCTTGCAGAACTACATTCACATTACAAACATTGTTTTACTTGTTAAAATCCATGTAATAAAAGACTATGATTCCCCTTGATGCGATTATTGGATTTAACTTTTTGCAATAAACCCAATTTACGTTTGATAAAGACGGTACTCATTTATGCAACAATAATGATGATCAAATTTTTGTTAACGTTCCTAAAGCTACTGATGATCAAGCATTTCCACCTGATCATTCATACATCTTCTATGACATTCGCGAGGACGTTCAACATATCGTTACTCCTCACAAACCACACAATGTTCACACTGCTATGAAAGATTTTCAGGGAATAAAAGAAAATGAAAATCATTTGAAGGAAAGAATTACGAAAAATGATGATGATGCCCATGAAGATTTGGAATTGGATTTAGATGATGACAATTTGGAATTTGGGTGATCACGATGACAAAGATGGTGATGATACCAATCATAATCATGAAGCTCATGACGATGATTTTGATTAAGATGACATTGATGATGTTGACGCAGATGGTGACATTGATCAAGATTATGATATTGATGATGATGAAGCTAGTGATGCTGCTGATGATGATGGCACGCACGAAGCTAATGAAGATGATGTTCATGCTGTTGATCAAGATGATGTCAATAAAGATGATATTGATGACAATCACGATACTAATGATCAAAGTCATGAAGCTAATGATGAAGATGATGTCGATGATGTACAAAGCGTGCAGAATAATGAAGAAACTGTGAAAAATCAGCTGAATCAGTTTGAACAAACAAAAGGGAAGACACCAGCTAACAGTGCAGAAACTCCGAAAACTGGCATACTTCCCTTTCCACAGAAGCCTCTTATTGATGAAGCAACAGATACTAGTGAAACTTTTGCCTAGAGATAGTACAGAAGACCTCATCACTACAGAAGAAATCAAACCTTTGTCTTCTGATATTTTAGATTTTGCTGTGCCGAAAAAAGATGCAGAGGAACAGGAAGAAAGAGGATGTAATCCAACGACACTATTTCTTTCTGACATTCTAGCTGATACTACAATTTCTCAAATTGCTAAACTTTTTCCAAAAACACCTCAGATATTTCTGAACCTGTACATCCAAATGCAACCATTACTTACATACAGGAAAATGATGCGGTTGAAGCTTTTGAGGCAACAAAGAATGCTGAAATATTTGAAAGAAAAATTACTGCTTCATATTCTTTAACTACTTCACGCCCTAAGAAAAGCAAGAAAAGAGCCTGGAAATATAAATGAACAAAACTTAAGCGGACTTCGAAGAAAATGATATAGCTGACCTTACGTATTGAAGCTCAACGGAACATACCCCGTTACAGCAAGCAAATATACGACAGTATAAGAAACGTCGCATACCTGCCTGCAAGTACAAATTTGGAGACCAAATGTTAATCCGACTTGGACTTCGACTGAAACTTTGATTTAAACTTCGTATCAAATTTTTCGGTCCTTATGAGGAAACAAAAGTTAATCCAATTGATTGTTACGAAGTACGAAAAATACGCCACGAAGGCACCATTTTCATGTCAACCTCTGCTGATCAGATGAAATGGTGGTGCACAAAGTTAACATTCGCCACCAGACATTGATTTTTTTGTCACTTTTTCTGCTTGTTTTTCTTTCTTTCTTTTCAGATCTACCCACAAGCGAGCACGCCTAGCAAAGAAGAATGGCCGTGTGCTCATTCACTTCAACAACTCATCCACCTTTTTCCTTCGCGCACTTGGCAACGGCATCAGCAGCTAGATGATTCTGAAAGCTGCGTGAGAGTTAAGACGCGACGACAGAGGTGACGACGGAACTTGAAACGATTGCGTAGTAGCTAGAGACTTAAGAACTTTCCCTTTTGATGCTATTGTGATTTCACCCTATGCTATGAGTTAAATTTATAAATTTTTATCCTACTTATTTTCATCTTTGTTTTATTATAATTAAAATACTAAATCTTAATGCTGGTGCCATCATTATATTAAAGTAGAATGACACCCTACATATATATATATACACGTATATATATATACTTTTGATACTACCAGTGGCAATAAAAAAGGAGTTGCACAACTAGATGTTGTAGCAGTCCCATGTAGAAAATTTCAACGATCTTCGGCTAATTGGTTTTGAGTTATGTGAAATACATACATATGTACATACGTACAGACGTTACAAGAAAGTTCATTTTGAATCGATTTTAACTCTATTTTCAATCCAGTTTGGAAAATAGAATACATTATTCTGTCCGTACGTACAAACATCTCCTAAAAATTAGTCAAAATGGGTCCGGTAACTGTCAAAGTGAATATTTCCTTTTGAAATATAATACCTGAAATTTTTGCGATTACAATACTTCCTTCACTTCGTACAAGGAATTAGAAAAGTATCTACTAGCGTCTTTATTGCCAACGATAGTCTGCTTTTATCCAAATAAAAGAAGTTACAGATTACATGATCTGAAGCTTGAAACAATGTTCACACATAAACAAAATTTATAATATTTTTTAGATTTCAGTTCTGTAACACGCCTTGAAAGGAATCTGACTTTTAATTAATGTTTTAGCTGTATTATTTGCTTCCAATTATTAATTCTGTGCTAGTAACATATTAGCATTATAGACTAGTGTCGGGAAATAATCGTGTGCTTACAGCCGTACTCAAGTGTGTGTTGAGGAAATATTAAAGCTCTGAGCTAAGGAAGCATTTTAGCTGTGTAATTCAATTTCCTATTCTCATGCAATAAGACCATTTGAGACCAGCAGAATTTCTGCTAAAGCATATGAACCTACTTCAGTCGCGTAGCTATGGAAACAAGGAACCTAAAAAAATGAAATTTTACTGCAGTCCTAAAAACATGACATGCTATGGGCAAGAATTCAAAAGAAGTGAAAGCAAAGAGAAATATACTTGTCGAAAAACAGTAAATCTTCAGCACATTATGCAGATCCTTTTGCGCAGGTTTATTTAACTTTCGAATGAGAAATTGACAGAAAAGCTTTCAGTCATTTTCTAATAATATTTAGTATTATATATATATATAAATTTAACGAATACAATATTATTATCTCATTCATATAAAGCAAATTAAAATTTTAAGTTATGTAAATTCAATTGCAAAGAAAATGATTAATTATTGCTGCGAACTAATTTGCAATATCATTTAAATTCAGAAAGCATAAGTAAATAAAGTGCAAACATATAAGTATATGAAAAAATATAACATACTCTAAAAATTTTATTTTAAAAACTTAACAATTTTTTAAAATTTAATTTAATTTGCATAAAGTGAATAATGGTTAAGCAGACAAGAAACAAATCTTTTGTTGTCCCCAAACCTAACTACTGAATTCGTGTTTTGTCATCCATATAGGCATGGGTTAAGAATTGCACAAAACCAAAAGTAGTGAAATATTTAAATGGTAAATTTAATATTTTCGAAAAATTTTAATTAAAAAGAAACAGTTTAAAAGAGAGACTCTCCTACTGGTTTCTTCTTCAGTTTCTTAAGCGCGTACGTTTTCTTGTCGTTGTGCTTCTCTGCTGAGTCTCCTATTGGTTTCTTCTTCAGATTCTTGAGTGCGTAAGTTTTTTTATAGTTGCGCTTGTCTGCTGAGTCTCGTACTGCTTTCTTCTTCAGTTTCTTAAGCGCATAAGTTTTCTTGTCGTTATGCTTGCGTACTCAGTCTCCTAGCGGTTTCTTCTCCATCTTCTGTAGCTCGTCGTAACCTTTGTGCTTCAGCTCTTAGTCTTCTTGCATCTCCCATTATGCCTCTTTTGGGTTTGGGCATTTTAATAAATAACCCTCTAAAATAACAATTGAACTAAAAAATTAAGTATTCAAATGAAAAACTTGCTCATTAAAGCAATACTGGTAAAAAGAAATTAATGAATTCTAAACGTATATAAGACAAATTAAAAAAAACTCCTGGACTAAATAAAATATTATACACTAAAGAGCATTAAATGCAATAAGTAATAACAGGAAATATTTACGAAATTGTATTCTTCAAAAAATTTGGCATAGTCTCCATTCAACAAAGAATTCGTAAATAAAATTTTTGTTACCAAACCAGGAAACAAAACTTTTTATTCTTCAGATAATATGTATGACGTCATTATTTAATGTAAAACTTTATGCTTTAATCAGAATTCAAAATAATGTTTTCATAACAAAAACTTACTGGCTAAGAAATTGCTGGTAAAAAAAACCAAATGACAAATAATTTTCTAAGCTAGAACAACTGATTGCTAAAAAATCTAAAAATAAAAATCCCTAAAGCGATATATAAATTTCAACATATTGTTGTGGTGCCAAATTTCTACGTCTTTGGAAACATGAAGCCATACGGGGAAGCCTAAGAAAAAAATCCCTAAAGTGGCTGTTGAGTCTCATTCAAATTAGCGTTTTCAGAGTTTTTAATTAATATCTCAGCTGATTAAAGTCGTACGAAGATGAGAATGGTATCAATGGATGACGTCGAATTTTTAGAATCAGGAGATATGTGGCTATAATTTCAATTACCACGTTATTATAGTTTAAAATGTTGCTAAACAATATAAGATTGAGTGTTTTGTAGCTGCTAACTGTGTAAACAGAGGGCGCTGATAAAGTTGAATAGTGTTAAGCTGTTAACAGTGTTAGGTATTGTAAAAATGTAGCTTTTAACTCTTATAGGACTGTAAAAATGGAGTCAGCGTGAATAATGATAATGAAAAAATGTAGCTGCAAACTGCTATAGGATTGTAGAAAAGGAAGTAAGGTGTGAAAATGATGTAAAGGTTCCCAAATTTGGAAAATAAGTATGAAAAGATTAAAAAAAATGATAAAACTTATAACGAATTTAACTAAGCTTTAATTAAGACTGAAGTTAAACTAAAGTTAAATTAAAATTTTAACTAAATATTGGCCAAAGGTAGGGAAAAATTAGAAAAAGGTAAAATTCTTCACTTCATTCGAGCTATAACTGAGATTTTAGAAAAGACCTGGCTCTTCATTAATAAAAGGAAAGAAGCCAGTATTGGTTACAGAGAAATATACATATTTACATAAGAATTAATCTATTATCTCTTCAAAATCCCCCATTACCCTCCAGTTAAGGTTTAAAGTAATGCTATTATACGATAAAGAACCAATAAATTACATAGAAAAGTAATTCTGCCTTTCCAA
>KK121655.1:992985-1010472 GCA_000611955.2 Stegodyphus mimosarum | reverse complement strand
AAGCGAATAAACAGAACAAAAAATTGAAATTCAATCTTCTCTACCTAATAAAAAGAAAGCAATCTTTAAAAAATATATATATATCGAAATTAACGATGGAATTATATGCAAAATGTACATAAAAAAAGCGAATAGAACAAGCGAATAAGTAAATAAAACAAATAAAACTAAATAAATCAGTCAAATCAAATTACGTTTAATTTTTCATTATTGCATTCTGTTGCGTCGCGTTATCTTAAATTTAAATTAAAAACATTAAGAATACAACATTATGGACCGTATATTTTACCTTATTCAGCAGTTGAACATCACACAGCTGGGCCGAGCGGCGCAAAGCGAACTGCGCAGTGGGAATTACGATCTCATGGAGAGGCAGATGATCTGCTGGCCGAAACACTTCGCCCGTCTTTGAAACATGGTCTCAAATCTAAATACCTTTTACAAATGAAATTGTAATAACAATATTAAATTATGCAAAATAGGGCCCAAAAATATTCACAAGAAACACAATATGAAATTGTGAAAATGAAACTCAATTGTTATTAAAACAGATGCAAAGAAGCCTTGTTACAGCTCAGGCACTTAATTATATTTAAAGCAAGTAGAAAGTTATAATGTGAAAAAACTGAAGTACTAATAGGAAAAACACTAAGTTTGTGAATTGGTATTTTGAAACCTCCATTAGCAGTTTTAAGCTTCACGATACGCACAATATTATCTGTGCTAGGAAAAACTTCTAGAACTCTTTCTAATTCCCATCATAGAGGGGGTAAATTGTCTTCCCTTATAACTAAATCATTAATCTTATCTTCAAATTAAGTTGCACCTTAAATCATTTTGAACGTCTTTGTCAATTAGAAAGTATTCATTGGACAATCTTTTTCAAAAATTTGGAAAATTTTTTCTGAACAAGTTTCCAGCATTGTAATATGGGAAATTTTTAGTAGTGGAATCTTTCTTCGGGTAATGCAATTAGCGGGGCACAAATAAAGAAATGGCCTGGCGTAAGTTCAGAAAATTCTGATGGATCTTCAAACATTGGACACAAAGTTCGCGAATTTAAGTAAGCTTTAAATTGAGCTATCAATGTCGTCTTGCGTCAGATGTTGTTCGCCTATGGTTCATTTGAGATGCTACTTTGTAGATTTGACTGCAGCTTCCCTTCCTTATGGGAATCTCCAAAATCCAAAATGAGGCGCTTCGGAAGGATTAAATATCCACTTTATAACTACAGTTGAGCAATATGTATTAATCAAATCATTTTCCTTCAAAGAATTTTATTACTCTTTTCAGTTCCTTATCTCCAGCAATAAAATTCATGCCATAATCACTATGCACTTTGTAAGGTTTTAGTTAAACTAACCAAGTTTTATTTTAATTTAAATCTTTTCTATCTCCTCTCTGTTTCAACTTCCTGTCAGAAGAAGCGCGCGGTTTCAGCTTATGCTAATTTTGAAGTACAGCCAAGTACTATTTAAGCCAGGTAAGAACCTCTCAGTGTGAGAGAGCTTTAAGTCTCAGACCACTGCTACTCTATTTTATCTTGCTACGCACCCTTTTAGATAGAGGCCAACTTCCGCGAAGTGCTCTGCGAAGCAAAGTTTAAGTTCTATTTTAATTTATTTAAATTTATTTGATTGTTAAGTTCGACCAAAGTGCGGTCTTTTACGTTCTGTATCTCTCCCAAGTTGGGAAGTTTGTATTTAATAGTGATTTAATAAAAGAGGATTTCAAATCCCTTCACGTGCAGTTATTATCCAGCCCAGCAGTTACATCAGAACATAGCGTACCTTCCGCTCCCTGTTCCAGTTCAGGACTGAATACTTGAGGTTAAGAACCCTTTACAGAATTTACCATGTTCTCAAAGAATACACACAGAATGCTAAGTCCTGACAACTTCTATCGGTTTTCCTCTTCGAGATACAAGGCGCATTTTACCCCTCGACCTTGCCTGGCCCGAAATTGAAAGCGTCCGGTGTAATCAATTCCAGCCTTGGAGGAAACCTTTAAAGGAGCGATTTTAGACGTTGGTAAATCAGATATTTTCTGGGTAGATGTTTTAGCTTGTACACGATGACGTTTCACACATGTCAAAATCTGTTGTCTTAAAGTTGGCCTTGCGTGGTTTATTAAATATTCTCTTCTAATCATCGATAGCAATCCCAGGGGGCCAGGATGAAGATGGGATTCATAAAAATAATTCACTATAATTTGGGTTATGTGATGTTTAAATTTTGCGCGATGTTGGCTTGTCTTCAATCTTTTCAATCTTCCTCCGACACGTATAAGTCCATTTTTATCTATTTAGAGGTTCAAAGAAAGTATCTTGCTATTTGAGTTTAACAGTTGGTTCTCCTTGGGAAGATTATATTCATTCAAAAACTCATCCTTCTGAACTACAACAACAATTGCACTTCTAGCGTATTGCGATTCTTCGGTTTTAATCTAACCTTTAATCCTTGTTGCTGTAGATTTAGCTGAATTATTGGCAGAGCGAAAACACCATGAGATAAGTCTTTCTTTTTCCAGGAATGATGAAACTTTATTAAGGACTGGAATTAGCGAAGCGACTGTTCCAATTGAACAAGAAACACTTTTGAACTGTTCTTTTAAGGATTTTTCTGAAAACGGTAAGTTGATAGAGAGCGAAATGTTATTTTGCGAAATGCGCCACTGAGGTCTTGCCCACCATAAATCATGAGTAAAAAGTTATGAAGGCAAAAGACCTCTTGATGCGCAATCAGAAGGATTCTCTTTTCCTCTTATATGATTCCACTGTGATGACGGTAGCACTAATTGAATTTCCGAAACGCGGCTAGCCACGAAGGTTTGCCAGCGTGTAGGTTCTCATTGTACCAATGACAAAACAATCATTGAATCACTTCATGCGTAAATATTGTAGACATGAATTTGTAAAGAATTCTGCACAGCTTGAACCAAATGCACTAATAGAACGGCAGAACACAGTTCTAAACAGGGAAGAGGAATTACTTTTAGGGGAGCTACACGTGTCTTTGATGTGAGTAACTGCAGGATTAACTGCGGCGTAAGTTTTATGTGATGCGTCACAGAAGTAATGAAATTCTACATTTGTAGTTTTGAAAATAATACTATTCTAGGAATGCGAATGCATTCAAGATTTGCGATATCTTCACAGTAGATTTTCCAACTGGTAGGGGATCATCCTACGAGATTTGTAATTTCCATATATCTTGAAGGAAGATTTTTGCAGCAACTATGAAAGGTGCTAACCAACCAAATGGATCAAAGACTTTTGAAATGGAAGAGAAAATAACTATTTTAGTAGAATGCTCTCTGGTCTTGATATTTTCAAGTCGAACGTCCCAAGTAAACCCTTGTTGCGCTGGATACCACTGCAAAGCCAATAATTTTATTGATTTAGTATCAACAACTCTATATGAAGAATTAGCGTTTCGAGCTTTAGATGCAGTTTTCAAAATCGAGCGATCATTTGCACACCATTTATGAAATTGAAAGCCACCCCTTTGTAAAAATTCACTCAATTGTGAAATTAACTGCGTTATCTATTGTATTTGAACCAAATAAAATATCATCAATATAAAACTTATGTAATATAACCTCAGATGTCTTGGGAATTTAGCCCCTAGTCAGTTGTTAGTTTTTTGAGTACGAGAGTAGTCACGTATAAAGCTGAAGTAGTGTCATACGTAACTGTGCACAACCTGTAAGTTTTAATCAGCTTCAATGATCATCTGTTCACAATATGTTTTGGTAATCGGCGATTTTCATTATGAATTTTAACATTTCGATACATTTTCAATAAGTCACTAGTAATGCCTATGGGATAGGAACTAAACCTAAAAGGAATAGTAGAAAAGTCATCTTGTACCTTGGGACCACTCATAAGTGTGTCACTAAGCGATATCCCTGATATAGTTTTGGTAGTAGCATTGAAAACGACACGTAGCTTTGTGGCAAGATTTGATTCCTTTAGCACGTGATGATGAGGTATGTAAAAATGCTCATTTACTTGATCTAGATTATCATCGGATAATTCTTCCATGTGTCCAAGTGATAAATATTCGGACTTTGTATATAAGTCTTTATATATATTCAAGAGGTTTTATTAGTTAAACTTCAGGAGTTTTGATTAGTTTTTTTCCCCAGACTAAGAAAGTTGCGAAAGGCTGATGGTCTGGAATTAACTAACACATTTCCTTTTGGCTTGAATGGCAATTTTATTGAGTAACGACCATTTTCACTACGAACGTGACTTTCCCCGAAATGGTTTTCACACAGTCTTTCTTCTTAAGTTAAAGGTTTTAATGTAGGAATTTGTTTCAAATCCCAAAATGTGTTTGTTCCAAATCCCACACTTAACTAATGTGTTTACGTTTAGCGTATTGACTGAAACGTGCTCACGGTTAGGAAATTCAAAATTTGTAGTTCCAGCAGTTCAGTTCCTTAGATCAAAATTCAAATGGAAGATTTTTGTCCCTTTTAATTACTTCTCCATTGATCCTTTACTTCTCCATTGAAGTAAAGGATCCGTTAACTCCTAGCGAAATATCAAGTTCTCTCGATTGATAAAATGTAGAATCTACAAAAACTCTTGGAAATTCTCATAAATTCAAAGGTAATGTTACATTTGGAATGTTTCCTCTAATTGCGTCGACTATGTAAGAGGACGTAGACATTTTATAGCTAGTACTAAAATAAGGTGTAAACAACAAGTCGACTTCTCTATTAGCTGTTGAAAAGTTCCTAAGCATGACACTAATATCTTCGAATCCTTTACGTTCAATCCTAAACTGAAAGCTGTTCCCCTCAAATAAATGATTTTACACTACCTGAATCTAGTAAACATCTACAACTTAGGAATTAATTATTCGAGTTTCGAACTTTAATTAAAGCAGTATACAAAAAGTACATGACTGCGTTTACTATTAGCACGAACTCCAAAATAGTGATTTTTTAGAGTTGTTTCCACAAACAGTTGGAGAAACTTCACTCAAGTTGTGCTATGTTTTTAATTCCGATTTCGGAACAAATACTCGTTTTCCGGTGAAGGGAAATTAGATGTATTTTTTGGTTTGAAATTATTTTCTAGGTTCAAAAGGCTATGATGATGCTTAAAACAATGTTTACAATTATTAGCACTCTTACACATTTTAACTTTATGGGCATTAAATAGGTAGTTTATAAGTCTAAAAATGTTTATTAGTCTTAGCAAACGCTATTCGTTTTTGCACTGGCAAGTTTAAAAAATTAGAACACTTGTGTAAAGAATGATCTTCTTTACAAAATAAGCAAGTAGAATTAGTAATCAGATAAGTAACCCTATTATACACTGTTTTATCTGATTTATTAGTTTTATTAATTGAAGGTTTACTGTTCTGTAATGGTCTAGCGCAATTCTTCAAAATTTCTACCAAGTCATTCAACTTTGGTAATTCGTTTTTTTAACTAACCCTTCCACCACAAAATTTTCGAAACATCAAGTTTTTGTAAACGAATATATATCAACAAAGTATCAGTAAAATTATCTAACTTTTGATCTAATATTTCCAACGAGCGAGTTCTTTCCTTTACATTATCCACAATTAAATATCGAGAATTTATATTTGTGAAATATTAAGAATTCTTTTAATATAAACACATATTTGTTCTCTTTTATTAAGAAATCTCTCTTTTAGTAAATTCCAAGCAATACTACAATTTTGATCAGTTATGGGAATTGACTGAATGATGTGATAAGCATCAGATTTCAAAAAAACCTTCTAATAGCGTAATTTTTGAGCTCCAGAAATATTGGGATTGTTGCGAATACTAGCATTAAATAAACCTTTAAAAGTTATACATTTATGTTAATTTCCTCTAAATGTGGGTAAAGATAATTTTGAAAACTTTTAGACTATCAGCGACTGATTCCGGTACTACAAGTTTGTCGCCATTTAAATTTACGACCTTGTCGTTCATTAACTTGCGAATAATTTTTAACTGAACCTTCTCAATTTTTTCGAAAATCCACTGTTCTTCCTAAACAAAAGTATCTATTTTATCATTATTACGGTTTGTACAGTGTAGGGCAGAGTAGTTTTTCTTGTTTTGAAATTCCATGAAAAAAGAGTAATGTACCTATATATCTAATTCTTTGAACAGCATCAAGTACAACATGTAAAGTTTATGTCCACACTGCTTTAAAGATAATAGCAGGCAGATGGCAGTGACACTTAATATTGTCGACACACTGCGTTAATCGAAGTCGGAAGTTTCTTTCAACTCTTTCCAGCACATCGACGGGTATGTTGGCGAATGTTGCATTTACTTATTTAAATTTGGCGCCCTGAGTTACGGTTGTTTCGAAAAGGTGGGGGTGGGCACAGTCGAGAAACCGAGTCGTAAAATTTTAGTCCGTTTAGTTCATTTAGTATCATTTGGTATTTCGTCCGTTTGGTTCATTTGGAGTGGTCGAAGGAGGAGCGAACGTTTGCTGTCGGGTATACTGTTACAACGGTAGCTCAATCATCACCACTCAACGTTCATTTCGGGGCCATTTCCATATTGCGCTCCTTGGTCGTGTTCCTGGTCGGCAATCGATTGTTTTGTGGGTAAACAACTTCACGGAAACTGTGAAGAAGAGGAAACCTAGGCTTCCACGAACAGCAAGATCACCACAAAACATAGACATAGTAAGGCTTTCTATTTTGCGATCACCTGAACGCTTTGCTCGGAAACATGTCGCGTCACAGCTGTTGGGTTGTCCGCTCGATCTGTCAAGCGTGTCCTACATGAAGAGCTGAAATTTCATCCCTACTTAACTTCCATCTTTTGGAATCCGTAAATAAGCAGAACATGCGCTATTGAAGGCCTCGTAACGCTAGACAACTTCATTAACATCCCCTATATTCAGAACGTATAACTTTTTGATACGCAATATCGCGAGTTGGAATAATTGAGGACAATGGTTTTTTGAAAAAAAAAAAGAAAAAACGAAGGGGCCGTTTCAGTGAATTCTGATCGTTAAGTACACATGATTGACGACTTCATCTTACCAAAACTCAACGAGATGAATGTGGGAGATCCGTATTAACGCTTTCAGGACGCCTTATCGTTTGAGAGGCGATATGCGCTGGTCAGCACGATCGTCTGGTTCAGCATGTGATTATTTTCTATGGGGCTATCTAAAAGCACTTGATTATAACGATCGGCCTAACACATTGGTTCACTTGCAATGCAGCATTCGTCAAGCTATAGCCAACATACCCGTCAATGTGCTGAAAAGAGTTGAACGAAACTTCCGAGTTCAATTAACGCAGTCTGTTGACAATAATCGACGCCATCTGCCTGATATTATATTTAAAAGAGTATTATTACGAAATTATTATTACGAAAAATTACGAAATAATTGATGGACTTTTATTTTATACGAAAACGACTAATAAAAACCACGAGTTTAGACCGGTTATCCCAGCTAGCATTAGATTGAATGTATTAGAGGAGTTGCACGATTGTGCCATTTCGGGCCATTTAGGTATAAGAAAAACTGTCCAAAGAGTTTGCGAGGCAGTTTTCTTTCCAGAACTGCAAACGTTTATAGGGCGTATGCCCAGTCGTGCACAACATGCCAATTAAATAATTATGTTAATTTCCGCCCGGGCGGGTTCATAAATAGTATTAAATCAGAATTACCAAATCAAATAATAGGCATCGATTTATTAGGACCTTATCCTAGAAGTAAAGTTAACAAAAGCCGATACCGTTTAGGTATAGTGGACCATTTTAGCAAATGGTTAGAGTTGATTCCGTTAAAACGCGCGTCTGCTAAAATTGTACTAGATTCAATTTTAAATAAGAATATTTTAAAATGCGGGGCGCCTCTAAAAGTTATTTCCAACAATGGTCCCCAATTTGTTAGTAATATTTTTGAGAAAATGTGTGCAAAACTGGGCATACGTCACCTAAAGATGGTCCCGTATCGTCCGCAGTCAAACATAGCGGAACGGGTTAATAGAAACGTAGTTAAAATTATTCGAAGTTATATTACGAATTATCACTCTACCTGGGATAGCTATATAAATGAATTTGCATTTGCCCTTAGAATGGCCAAACATGACACAATGCAAAATATACCCGCTGAACTATTTATTGGAAGAAAGATTTTGACACCGTTAGACAAACTATTCTTTGTCCAGGAAACGGCAGAAGAATTTAAAATGAATGACATTCAGAACTTGATACGGGAAGCGAGAGGAAATTCAGAAATAGCCCAGAGGAAACAACAATAATATTATGACCAAAAGAGATGAGAGGTGAAGTATAAAGTCGGAGAGGAGGGGCTGAAAGTCAAACATGCTTTATCAAATGCCCCAGAAGAAAAGGTCAGGAAAATTTTTCCGCGTTTTGAAGGCCCTTTCCTTATCGAGAAAATCATCAAAACGGTGGTAGTATTAAGGAAAAAAAACGCCGAGAAAATTACTGCCAATGTGGATTAATTGAAACCCTATTATGAGCGTAATAAAATGGAAATGTTTAAAGACTTTTTCCAGGATCCGAGGAAACGGACTTCCACGGAAGATGTACCTCAGCG
This sequence comes from Stegodyphus mimosarum, assembly GCA_000611955.2. Lineage (NCBI taxonomy): Eukaryota > Metazoa > Arthropoda > Arachnida > Araneae > Eresidae > Stegodyphus > Stegodyphus mimosarum. Next base: position 1,001,900 of record KK121655.1, on the reverse strand, counting down.
GCAACAACAGGAACCAGCAACAATTGTAACAAAGACCAGAAACAGAAAGCCACCCCCTAAACAAAGTAGAAGAAACAAGAAACGGAAAATCACCAGAGAAGATGGGTTGAAAAGAAAGAACACGGATAATAGAAGTTCAACAATTAACAAAAGACCAAAGCACAATGGACAAGGCCAGCTCAAAGAAGTCAAGAGGACAGTCAAAACGTCGGAAAGGAGCCTGGGAAGCAAGCAGCCCCGGTTGCAGCCTGAGGATCAACGTCCGGAATACAGCAGGAGCCCAGAGCAGCGACGAACGAGGGCCCAGGAACAAAGGACCCTGCCGAACAAACGTCGAGCGGATCAACCTCCTCCCCAGCGCAAGTATCCCAGAATGGAAAAAGGGATCCCTAAAAGGAAGGCGGAGGAACAACAAGAGGGCAACGGTCAGGGACCAAAGTCTAGGAGACTGGCCCAAGCTACAGTATTTCCAACTTTCAAGGACTGGCCCAAGAAAAGAATGGCTGACTACAACAAGATACGTAGTATTTCCTATTCCAACGTTTAGTTGATTCTGCAAGTTGCAGGGTCTCTTTTTACCTCAAGCGAGGTTGATTTTTACGCCAAGTGTGCGATAAATGATTACTTATCTTGAAAGATGTTTTTGTTTAAAATTGTAATTCTGCAAAGATTTAAAATTACTTAATGTTTGTAAAGTAGATTCTGAAGCATTGTGAATATATTAGTCTTGTAAAACCAATGAATCGCTGCGGAAATGTTAACTAAATGTTTTTGTATTATGCTTTGTCGAAAATTTTGTAAATTTCTAGAATGAAAAGTCGGTAGAAGGAAAACAAGATTTAGTCTACAGACTATTATTTCAGTGTAATGCGATGTTTCAGAAAAGAACTTTAAAAAAAAACAATGTTAAGCACTTGCTGTAAGCTTAGACATTTAACGCATTTATTGTATCTTGTGATTCGTATGCAAAGTTTTTTTATGGCATCAATGCACGTTAGGTGCAACGTTAATTTTGAAAGAAGCATTCTTTGTGCAAACTAGGAATTGTATGCATGAAAAGGCGAGATAGAAGTAATAGAATGCAAGTATTAGTAGGCTCTCCACCAAATACACTTAAAGTCATAGACATGAAGTTAGTTAGAACATCAGGTTTAGCTGGTTATAGGGTGTCTTCTGAGGTCTCGATATGTCAAGTTCTAACTAATGTTATAGAAGTGGAACGAAAAAAAAACACAAAAAAAAAAAAAAAAAAAAAAAAAAAAAAAAAAAAAAAAAAAAAAAAAAACGCTATTCCGGTTTGCTTTTTATCCAACATCGGTGGAGAGCATTGGAACAATTTAATTTTGCTTGAATGATAATGTGTGTGTGAGAGTTTACACGGGTAAGAAAAGAAGTCTGTTACCTAGAACTTAGTGTTATTATGTTATACTAAAATTTCTTTCCTTCCAGATTTTGCTGGAAGGACTCAGATGAAAGTAAGGTAGTTATTGAAAACAGATGAAGATGTATGTAAAAATCAAGTTTTCGTTTGCAAATGGCCAAGAAATTCTATTTTTCAGTAAAGGTTGGCCTAAGTTGGGAAGAGTTGAATTTTGAGTATTTCTAGAATCGTAAAGTTTCAACATGGTCCGTTTGGACCACAGTAGTTCAACTTTTGCCAGTTCTGGCGGGAAGTATGTAAGGTTTTAATTTAAACTAACAAAGTTTTATTTTAATTTTCCCTGCCTATGATTTCTCATTTCAACTTCCCGTTAGAATGAGCGCGCGTTTCAGCTTTATGCTAATTTGAAGTGGAGCCAAGTTTGAATTTAAACGTTAACGCGGAACTTCTGGGAGTGAGAGAGCTTTTAGTCTCAGATCACTGCTGCTCTGTTCGACGTTCGCCTGACTAGCTAGTAGTTAAATTCTAAGCCTTAGCGCTGTTATGCTATTACTTATTGAAATAATCTAAGTGCGTTAGTATTAGCTAAATCTTGCTACGCAACATTGATCGCTTAACATAGAGGCCAACCTCGCGTTCATAGCTCTGTGAGCAACGACCACTTAACTTCTATTTTTATTTTAAATTATTTGATTGTTCAATTTAGACCCAAGTGCGGTCATTATTTTCTGTTATCCCTCCCGAGTTGGGAAGTGGCTGTAAATATAGTGGTTTAATAAAAGAGGATTTTAAATCCTTCTTACGTGCAGTTATTCTCCCACTTAACCACAGTATTCTACCACAGAACATAGCTGCATTCAGCTCCCTGTTCAAGATCAGGACTTAGACTACTTCACGAATATGTTTGCCAAGAGTATGCATGGAACACTCAGTCCTGACAACTGTTTAATAGGTAGGTATATGATATATTTATGATATACTTAGCCAGTGATTTTTGCTTAGGACACTGTATGATGCAATTCATTAAACGTTTTGCGGTAAAGAATGCAAAGGTTTTCAATGCTTCTCATAAAGTGTCGATCTCCATTAAAAAATCTGCAATTCCTGCGCCTTTTTGAACAATTCGTTTAACTTCTTGCATGCTAAAGGCTCTTTGTCTTCTTCACTATCACTGTTTTCATCGTTTGGCTGGTGTTTCAAAATCACCCAATTCTTTAAGTCTCATTTCAAGATCGCAATTCTTGACAAAGCCTTTGATTTCTTCTTCCATATCTGAAAATCTTTCGCTGCTTTTGTAATTGGTACGATTTCTCTGACTTCAATTTCAATCGATAGAAATCTTTTGAAATTGTTGACAGCTTCTGGCTAGAGCTGGTGCCAAACAGTATTCATTGTTCATGAATTCACTTGTTCCCATGCGAGTTTAATCATTTTTGTACTGTTTGATTTTTATGTTGAATTGTTTCCAAAATGCATTGAGAGGTATTTTTCTTCGTCTAGTGCTTTGTTTGCACATAATAGGTTTTGAGTGTAACATGATATTGCTTGAATACATGTAATATTGTTGCGTGCGTACGGGTTCTTAATAGATTGAATGCACAAGTCCGATAACAAAATTAACAAAATTTATTCCTATCACAAGATTAAATAATAAAACGCAGGATTTTTCCTCAAAGATATTCGTATAATATCACAATAACGTTAAATAGGACACGATCCAAAGCGCAGAGAAAGCTAATCCGATCGAAATTTACAGCAGCCAAGTAAAGCTCACTAAAGCAACTGAACTGAGATTTTCTCTCTCTGGCTTTTTAATCAGTCATTAGAAGATTCTGGTATTCCTCGATGTTTCTAGAAAGCAAAAGCAATTACGAAATATCTGTTTATCAAATGCGAGTGCTCCTGTATTTTTACTTTTTCGGCGTAGCTTTCTCTTAAAACTCGTCACGCGCTACATTGCACGCAGAAATGAAACAAATTTCTGCCTTCGCTCAGTTTTCTGCGCCATTTTGTTGTGGATACACGTGGATTTACGCTTTTGATTCACGTCGCTTTTGGATACTCGGCCGTTACTGGGTGAGTACTAATTTTTTACGCTTGTTCTCCTCTGTGTTCTTACGAGATAATTCAGGGCACAGGTGACTCTCTCAATAATGGCTGATCCCTCGGGGTCAATCGACTTTAAACCAGGATCGATAATGGCTTTGGTTAGTCATAATTTAAGATTAACTGACGAAATAGAAGAATTAAAACGGATTCAGGATATGGGTAATGGTACTGAGGAAACTGCTAGAATGATGAACGCGCTCCTCGCTGAACATGAAAAGAATATGGCTATTCTTTATAGAGAAGATGGCATGGAAATGTTAGCGAAAGCTATAACGAGTCAGCCTCCTATCGTTCCCGCTAAAGTAAATACGGAATGGCAAAATGCTCCAACTTCAAAACGAGCACGTAAAAGAACAAACTCAGACGAAGACGAATATCCGCCGCTTAAGGCTACAAATCAATTCAACGCACTGCAGGAAGAAAATCTTGGCGCAAACAAAATGGACGACGATTCGGCACCGCCACCGCCAACGTTCTCGCAACCTAAAAAATTCGCGGGTAAAATTCCCCCCTTGGTTATTACTAAAGCTATTAATATGAAGGACTTTAGGAAAGATCTTAAAGAAAGATTACTTATAGAAAAACTTGAAATAAAAAATGAGGCAGGAAATTCAGTAATTAAACTGAATACTGTCGATGATTATAGGAAAGTTCAACAAAAGTTGGAAAGCGAAGGGATACCATTTCACACGTTCATGTTAAATTCTGACAAATGTAACAGGGTAGTAATAAAGGGATTAACTACCGATTATGAAGCAGATGAGATCAAGGAGGAATTAGAAATAAATAAAATTCCTGTAATCAAAGTTAAACCGATCACGCGTATGCGCGACGGCATTGCAACACAGCTTCCCATTTTTTATGCGGAAACCCCCCGTACAGACGAGGGGAAGAAGATATGGGAAATCAGGTATTTATTTGACCACAAAATTAATGTAAAAGCATACCGAGGAAGGCCCGGACCTACACAATGTTTCAATTGTCAGAGGTACGGGCACACTCAATCGGCATGCCATAATGAGCCGCGCTGTGTCAGATGCACAGAAGCACATCGCTCGCATGATTGCCCGTACAAAAATAAAGACGAATACTCTGCTAAGTGCGTATTATGTAATGGGGATCATCCTGCATGTAGTGAGCTTTGTCCTAAGAGACCAGGCAATCTTAAACATACGCGCAAGCATTTTGAAAATAAGAAAATCACGGTTAGCAACAAAAACGATACAGCAACTTCCAGTAATGAATCAGATACATTAAGTAAGAAAACTAATAGCAAACTGCAAGAGATAAACACAGGAAAATCGTACGCAGCAGTCGCTGCAGCGAAACCCAATAATTTTAACAAAAGTGAAAGAGTTAATTATAAGACGAGGCCAAAATCCTCCGAAAATAATTGCAATGATATAGAAAGTTTTAATTCTTTTATTAAAAATATGTACAGTCTATATCAACAGTTTAAAGATGCAAGCTCGCAAATGAGCAAGTTAGACGTCGCCTTAACGGCAATTAAGATGTTCGATAATTATAGTTATGAATAATCACAATATCTCGAATATGGCACGGAATGGCAGGCATATTAATTATGCAAAATTTGTATATTTCAACTGTAACGGAGTCAAACACCAAATTACTGAGTTGAAGGACTTTATCAACAAGCACAGCTTAGATATACTACTATTAAATGAAACACATTTAAAAATTACGGACTCTTTCAAACTTGCTAATTTCGACATTTTTAGATCGGATAGAATGCATAATCGTGGTGGAGGCACCGCGATAGCCACTCGTCGATATCTTAAATGCTGTCAATTTATTCTACCTACACTAAATAGCATAGAAGCATGCGCATGCATTTTAAACAGCAACGGACAAAATATTTTGTTAATTTCGGTATATAAACCTCCCTCAAGGCACCTGGATACTGCAGATCTCGACGCAATAGTGCAACTTGGCTACCCCACGATAATCGCGGGGGATCTAAATTGTAAAAACACATTATGGAATTGTCGTGTTAACAATCAGGACGGAGTCACGCTTGGAAATTATATAAATAACAATAATTTGCATTTATTTGCACCAATAGATCATACCTATGTTCCTTCCGCATACCGAAACTCGGACATTCTAGATATAATGATCACTATTGATATTAAGCAGCAACCATTACTACAAGTTGAAAATGATTTAATGTCTGACCATTTACCTGTATTATTTACTTTATACGGATTAAAACATGGATTGCCTCCACTTAAAACCAACATAAACTGGAATAAATATCGAGATATTATTAACAACAGTGTAGAAACGGCCACGACACTAAATACTATAGAGGATATCGACACAGAAATAAATAAACTTAATAACAAAATTCACTTTGCGATGAAGAATGCGCATTCAGCTACAAACCAGGAGAAACTCACTCTGCCTAATTTTATTAGGCTGAAAATTCGAGAGAAAAACAGACTCAGAAAAATTGCTCAAAGAACTAATAGCCCGACAGATAAAAGTAACTTCAATCGCTGTGCGAGAGAACTCAAGACTATGATGATGAATTACAGATCAGAAGCTTGGGAAAACTTTGTAGAGAATTTATCTCACAAGGACGCCACCGTTTGGAAAATTAGCAAAGCCCTCCGAAGAGAAGAAAATATAATAGGCCCTATCAAAGATAATAATAGTATTTATCATAACGCGGAAGATATAGCGAACACTTTTGCAAAGGATTATGAAGAACAATTTACCGTAAATCCTTTTGATCACCCTAATGATATTAATATTTTTAATCACGTACAGAACTTTATTACTAATAATATTCCAGGAAACAGTCCTCTGGTTACGCCAAATGAAGTGAAAAACCATATAAAAGATTTGAACCCGAGAAAGGCAGCGGGGTATGATGGAATAGGAAATAAAGCCATTAAACTATTAGATAGAAAAGCCATTATAGTTATTACTAAAATTTTTAATGCCTGCCTCAGGAGAAATTATTTCCCTTCAATCTGGAAACACGCAATAATAACAGTTATCAAAAAACCTGGCAAAGACGGAACACGAACCTGCGGATACCGGCCGATTAGTTTACTGCCTGCGCTGGCGAAGTTGTTTGAAAAGGTTATTATCTCAAGACTAAAAGAACATATTCACAATAATAATATTTTCAAAAATTTTCAATTTGGCTTTCGTACTGGACATTCTACGACACAGCAAGTTGCAAGACTCACTGAAAAAATTGCTTCACATCTTAATAAAAAGGAATCGGTTGCAGCCTTATTTCTAGACATAGAAAAGGCCTTTGATAAAATTTGGCATGCGGGCCTCTTAATTAAAATGATGAACTACAATTTTCCGCCCTATCTTATTGCATTAATAGCTCGTTATTTAGAGAATAGAACTTTTCAGGTAAAAATCAAAGATACGCTTTCCTGCACAAGTGGCATATCAGCGGGTTTACCGCAAGGAAGCCTTATTTCACCGACATTATTTTGTATTTACATAAATGATATCCCGGAGCCTCCAGACGCTACTTTAGCCTGCTATGCCGATGATACGGCTATTCTCTGCAGTTCTATAAATCCAAATAAAGCAGTAGAAAAATTACAAAGGGCAATTAACCTAATCAATGAATACTTTAAGGCATGGAAAATTAAAATCAACCCAAATAAATCGCAAGTCGTAAACTTCAGATACAATAGAAAATATGTAACAAGCATAAAAATCGACGACAACCCAGTTCCAAGTTCTGATACAGTAAAGTACTTAGGCGTAATTCTGGACGAAAAATTATTATTTACTCCTCATGTAAATTACATAAAAGAAAAGGCAAGAAAGGCTTTTATGTCTATCTACCCGCTGCTCGGTCGACAATCCAAGTTAAACTTAAATACAAAAAAGATATTATATTTGCAAGCAATCCGGCCTATTTTGTTATATGCAGCTCCGGTATGGGCAGCTACATCAAGAACAAATAGACAAGCTCTGCAAAGGCTCCAAAATAAGTATTTGCGTATTATTACGGATGCGCCTTGGTTTGTTAGAAACTCTACAATACACAATAGTTTGAAAATAAAGCCGCTGGACTCTGAAATACTGGTAGCTTCACATAACTTCTTCTCGAATTGTGATAAACATAGTAATAACGCAGTCAGATCGATTGGAGATTATGATTATACTATAATACAAAGATGTAAAAGGCCACGGACAATACATCATAATGTACAGTGGTGAATGTAAATAATGTAAATACTGTATATAGTATATTTTTTAATTGAATATTTCTTTTCAAATTTCATTTTTTGAGTTAGTATGTTACTTGTATGTTAATATGCTATTGGACTTTGCAAATTTCGTCTTGAACTTACGATTGGACGCTGCAACTAATATGCCTGCCATTCGAAATGCTATCCAAGAAATGCTATCACCGGATATTATCTAGAGAAAGCTTGGATTCTGTTTTCCGCCATGAGATAGCTATCGTTTCGTCACAAGATATGCCTGAGTTAGATACGCCGTTCCGGAAGTTTCCAGCACTAAAGTGCAGATGTTTTTCCTTTTATTGGATTAGACAAGTTTTCACTTCATTCTAGGATTGTTAAAAGAGATTATGGATGAGTAAAGATCTTCGGATCGAACACTCATGATTTAGGAAGATGACCTATGACCTATGAAACAATTTTAATTACAATTCTACTAAAAATAGCTAAATAAATACAAAATCCGTAACCAAGACCAGACATGCTCTGAATGCTTTACTTTGATTGGCTGCAAAGTGTTCTTAAAAAATGGTGAAACGTTTTACTAATTAAATGGTTTTACCATATTTCAGCGAAACGGTAAAATCAAGTGAACCATGTTTTGGTACTACCGCTTGCTTTGAACTATTAAATGGTGTAACACTGAACTGAAATTTTTTACAGCGCAGTGCTTTGTTTGCACATAATAGGCTTTAAATATAACATAATATTGTTTGAATACATGTTATATAATAGATATAAACAAAATATTCTTTGATTGTTATTATGATTTCTTGATCCATTTTTTTAGATTAAGTAAGTTATGGTCTTTGGAAGGAATAAATCTTTAAGTTTGTATGCAATGTTTTGAGAATTTCAGCATCGTGTTCTGCAACGTTATCGAGAATTAAAGAATTTTAGCACTCAGGTTTTTCTGTTCTAAGTAATATTTGACTTCTTTTACAAACGAATTTTCAAACCAGTCATTAAGGAGGGCTATCGCGACGCCGCTGACCCTTTATAGCGTGCCACGTATAATTGAAATTCTCGCGTTGAATGAATAAAATGGACACAGCTCAGACAAAGCGTATACGCAAAATGGCTTTGCTGAAGTCCGCGTTCGGCAAGAATTTATTGTATGTGAATACGTTTATTGTATATGGATCAATTTCCTACGAAAAGCCTCTATAAAAGCA
>KK121655.1:961750-986717 GCA_000611955.2 Stegodyphus mimosarum | reverse complement strand
ATATATATATATATATATATAATGATGCCCCTTTGTTTGCGTGTAAATAATCCATACAAATCCATACTTTTATTCGGATCATGACAAAATTTTGCCATATTCAAACGAACAAATAAAAACAGAACAATAAAATATGCTATTCAAGTCTTTTTTGGACACTCGTGTGAAAAATTAAGAAAATTTGCAAATTATGTCTATTTTTCTGAAAGGTGTTGAACCATGATACTAATTATGCCACCAAGAACTGTGCAAATATTCAGAGTCGAATACATATGGTGAAACTCTTATTATGGAGGAAATATATGTGTACGAGTGTTTTTGGTGGATTTGTGTGCTCGTACTGCTTCCTGACATTCAACTTGTTTTCGCAACAGTTCGGCAATCTTTATAAGGTAAGAGGTAAATTGAGTAGACACGAACATATCTATGACGGAATGAGAGAGAAAATTGTCGGTAGATTTGAGGCAGCCGATCACAAGCGAAGGTGGCTACAGAGCTCAATGTAATGTCCAGTGTGGTTTGCAATTTTTGGAAACAGTTTCAGGACAAGACCCAAACAAGATCAACCAAGATCCACAACGACGAATATGTATCATTATTTGGCACTTTTCAGCGCGACGACACAGGACTGCTATAGCTTCGCAGCTCTCACGTAAGTAGTATGTATAGGGCTGGATGAACTGTCTCATGAAGGGGGAGTGGGACAGTGAGTGGGACGCAAGTAACGCAAGTGAGGCGCAGTGAGTGTAACAGCGAGTGGAACAGTGAGTGAGACTACAGTGAGGTCTCTCAGGTTTGCCTGCCACTCACTGTAGCACACAAGAGAGTGTTTAGCGTAGTGCTGAAAACATGCGCCTTGGACCGGGCTTCACTGCAGATTCGTCCTTTTTATAGATGAGTCTAGATTCAACCTAGACACTGATTCTCGGTGTACTTATATCTGGAGAGAGTCTGGAACACAATACAATCCTTCCCTCATCAAGAAAAAGGATAATTACAGTGTTGGAGGTGCAATGGGTGAGCAGACATTTCATCTTACGGCCACACACCCTTACATGAGTTTGACAAGAAATCTCTGATTGCTATAAAGTGTAGAGAAAAGATTTTACAGCCCTATGTTCAACTTTTCTTCCTATGTTCCTGTTAATGGACAGCAACGGTTGTCTACATAGAGCTCAGATGGTCAACGACCAAGGATATTCGTCGCATGAACTGATAAGCCTGATTTGACTTTATCCCTATATAGCATCGCTCGGACGCTCTTGGAAAAATTCATCTCGCCATCCTCCTGTGAGAGTTATTGCCTGCAAACTGCTTTGCTGCAAGAGTGAATTCGACTGTCACAGGGACTCCTCAACTGGTCCAGTACGCCCTCATGCTTTGCGACCTGTCTGGCTGTGAGAAGGAATTATACCTCGTATTACACTCATTTTCAGTTCGATATCACAGCATGGATTTTTTACATCCCTGGACTGTAAATTTTGTTGATAATCTTGCGTACATGAACTCGTACATGACTCTTGAATGGTGCATCGCTTTCTCTGTTACAAATGTATATTCATACCACATTTCATCAAAACATGTCCATTAGTTTTTCAGAAATTCTACTTAATGTTAATATTCTCTTAATTTTGCACAGAGTGTATGTTATATCAATTGCTTCTTCCATTGTTATGAGTAAGAACTATGTGGAAGAGCCCCCCTCCACCCTAAAAAAGGTGGTCGAGCGATTAAAGACTCCTGGCTACTGGAAGTTCGTTCCAGATTCAAATCTTGGTGACCGGATGTGGTAAAAATATAGTAATGGCACCAAATGTGAGGGAGGGAAAAGAGACTAGATGCCGGTAAATTTTAAATATTAGAAATAAGTATTAATTGAGCTGTGCTTGCATTGTGTCTCGACATAAAAAAATGACGCAAAAGCATGCTTCCTTCAGCTTTCAAGACTTGAAAATTTTATAGCAATTTATGGCGATGTTTCCAATAGTAGATTGCAGTTTCATGATGGACGGGTTCGTTAATGATATCATCTTGCAAATGAATTTTAATTTCTTACATGGAAAAGGTATAAAAAAAGAGGGGGGGCAGCTTCCATTTGAAAATGCTGCTCACGATAGGAGAAAGAAAATTCCGTCGCCATGGACTGCTCACTTGCTTCGATACAAAGAGGGAGAAAACAGATATACGTAGATTATAAGCTTATTTAAGTAGCCCTAGAAGTGACGGAAGGGGCTTTAATGAGTTAAATAAGAAATTTAAGCCTATGAAAGCACATCATAACTTTGACGAACTAGCAGATGAAAGGGCGCGAAAAATCGGTCAAACGTGATATTTACAGCATGCGTCGGTGCCACAGAGTAGAGCAGGAAAACAGAGTAAAAAATGTGAGGCTTGCTCTCACACTGGGCTAGCTGAGTGATTGGCTTTCGTGGTTTCCCTGTGTATAGTGTAGCCAGATTACCTCAGGAAGTCTTCGGAGGCATCTCTTTTCTTAGAGATAGCCCCCCCCCCCATATTCTTTGCAATAGTCAAGTAACCTAAATTCACTGGTGGAAAGAAATTTCAATTAGTTTATTTTATTTCAATAAATTATCACTAAAATATTTTAAAACTGACACATAAATGTTATTTTAAAACACTTATGGTGAAGGAGAAGACTTTTAAGTAGATTTGATCTCAAGTAAGGCAAGAAACGCATAGGAAATGTGATATAAATTTCATTGCTTTCAATAATATGGATTTTTTAACTTAAGTTATAAGGAGACAGACCAAATTGCACTCGCTTATGCCAGACGCACAAATGTGCATATGCATTTAACAGCCTATCTAGATAATCAAACTGGATGTATGTATTAAATAAAAAAAAAATAAACCGAATTAAAAAAAAGTCAATTGTTATCGACAAACACAGTATGTGCAACAATTGAACTCTATAATTTATCAGAAAGTATTTTAAAAATCGCTCACAAAATTCCGATAACAGTGAAATACTACGAGTCAACTAGGTAACAACAACTTATAAAAAAATAGAAGGTAATAAATAATTCTGCAGTTTAACTGCCTCTATTAAAAATTCTAGAATTGAGAAACAAAATAGAAAGTGTCATAATTTAAATACAGCGCATTTTATATTATATGCGTGGTTTATATTGAGATTTATATAATTTTTGTACAATTATGTAAATAGTAAGAATGATTAATTTTTGAAAATAAATTTATGCTACTCTTTAAGTAATACATAAATAAATAAGAAAATTAACTTAACCGGCATTTTTTATTAATGGGACTCATTTTTTGCTTAAACTGAATTATTAGCTCAAAATGGCGATTAGTCTAGAAACAGGATTTAACGCTGATTCCTTTCAAATATAGTAGACTAAAATGCACTGTTCCACATTTCATTCGAGTCTGTTGCCATTCGGCAAAAGGTAAGATATTTATCTTTCGCAATTGAATCTGTCTGTTACTAATGAATTACCATATTTAAAAGCAATAGATGCAGTTTTTAAGAGAATCATATTCTTACTTCTTAATCTGATTGATTTAAATAAAAATGCATTTAATCAATGCTGTAGCTAATTGATTTTCTATAGAATGAATTTATATACTCTTTTCACTTTTCGAATATGCAAAAGATATATAACCTTCCCTTATTAGTCTAAATGTATATTCATCGAGTATCCTTTTTCGCTACTCCACCTGGGCCATTTATATAGGAAATCTCTATATATTAAACTTTAAAAGAACCCTCCTAGGTGACTGTTAAATCTGAGATTTTTCGGAATTTTAGCATCAGAATTTTATAGATGTTATTAATCTCAAATATCACTATTTTGTCCGTATCACTTTCCAAGTGCTGTCACCAAATACTATCGCCATGTATTGTGCTTAGAGAACTAACATTTATATATAAATGAAAAAATACAAAATAAAGAGCAGTTCAAAACCTAACCAGTTGCGCGTTTACAGCAGCAGCGAGTGGTGGTAATAATGAAAAATAAATTAAAATAATAAATTTAAAATTCATTCCATATTCAATTCGGAACAAACCATATGCAAAGAACAAATAAAACAAAAACACTCAGTGGCAAACCGCATGAAAGGCGCAAAGACTGCCAAAACCAAAAAATGAGAAAGGAGAAAAGAAATTTACATTTTTCGCTGCAATACTCATCAGACGGTTGCTACAACGAAAGAAATCGAGATATCAAACTAGCTTCCGAACAAAAGAAAATATTAAAGTTTAAATATTAAAGTTTAATACTTAAACATTGAATTACCTGTATTATAAATCCGAAATAAATTGTAATTGGAGAAAATGTATAAGAACATTTTATAGTTTCAAGCGGGATGCAGTCAGCTTTTGATTTACCTGCTAAGTGTTTACTTCTAGTTTATGAATATAAAAAATTAGTTTTATTCAAGTTTTGGTTTTTATGAACATTTTTTAGTTCAAAGAGGCAATTTGCCCTGAAGGGCTATTAATTTCTTTTTGGCATTTTGCGTTGGTTCACTATAAATGTCGGTTCACTTTTCAAATTGTTGCACCAAATATTAGAGCCCTGTATTATATTTAAAGAAATTAAATAATGAAGAATCTGAATAAATGTATGTATGCATCTCGCACTGTGATAAAACAACGGTACCTAGAGTTATCAAATTTTTAATAACATACGTTGCCACCCGAATATGGACGTCTGGAAGCGCACATTTGGCATTTGGAATTTGTTTTATTAGCTATTTCATATTTTGTAACACTGTAAAGAATTTTTTATTAACAAATTCAAAGATTTCAAAGCGAGCGATGACAACACTGTGCGGATAAGAAAAGCATTTTTGTTTCCAGTGCGCGAGACTGTGTATCCGAAATTCTAAAGATATACTTATTATTTTGGGATATTGCTGTTGAACTGAATTGTATGGTTTAAGTGCGAAAAACGTGATATTTAATAAGTAAAGGTAATCCACAAAACGTTAAAAAAAAAGCCCCTTTGAGAGTAATGAAAATCTGAAAGCATTCAGATTTTTTTTAAATATTTTTTCTTATTTATTTTATATAACGCATTAGAAATTATCTAAATTTAAACAAACGTATAGGCATTATTGGAGTCTTTTGAAGGAAGGGAGGCATGATCAGCTAGTGATGGTGAAAGGAATGCATGAGGCAAAAAGGGTTGAGAACCACTGTTCTAGAATAGTAGCTTTTTGAGCTAAGGTATATGTTCCAATACCGTACATGGAGTTCTAAAGATACGCTGTTTTAAAAAAAATTTGTTGTTTTGCTATTGAGTTTTACAATGCGTAAATCCGTAGCAAGTGATATTTAATAATTTTAAAATTGCAAACAATAAGTTCTATCAGTAGGAGTAAATTCAAGAACAGGTAGATAAACAACGAGCTCAACAAGAGCATAAAAAAACCTTAATAAACCGTGTGCAACGTTAAAATCTGAATCCTTTCTCAGATTTTCTCCTTCCTATTATTATTATTGAATTAATGAGTGAAATAATAAATCGAATATGAATTTATTAAGAGTGAAAATAAATATTCCAAGCATATATATATAGCTCTCTCATTCTTTAATTTCCTATTTTTATTATTTGCTATCTTTCTGTGTGAGATTTAATATTTTCTAAACTTATTACAAGTGATTTTACGTTTCCTTTTATGGGTAACATAGGAAAATATTCATCTGCAAAATTTTCCCAGCGCAAACTAATTACTTGTGACGTATTACTGAAAGTCTGCTGATCTGAATTGCAAACTATTCGGGCATGAATATTTGAAACTCGTTCATTAGTACAGATATCTTCACTCAGCCACGCATCATAAGCAGATATTCTGTTTCTGTACTGGAAATCGCTACCACGGCAAGCGTCAATTTTCTGACAAGCCTCGTCCACAAAATTCGCGCAGGAATAATTCCCTTGACATCATATCAAGCATAGGGGAAGAGAGTCTTGTCGTGAAACCATTTTAAATCCCCTACCATGACATGCCATACGAGTCTTCAAGCCCACTCAATTATTCATTCATCCATCTAACTCGCGAACAGCAAACAATGCGCTGTATCCGCAACAGATGGCGCCACAAGTCGAAGGCGCTTTGATTTTCCTGGAGTGAAACCTTGTTAGGAAACAGATTAGCTATAGCAGTTGGCATCATTAATCATATCCTATCAGGATAAAACGACTTCCGTTCGGAGGATGCGTTTTCCCTTTTTTTTCCGGGGAGGGGGGAATTTGAGCGCGTGCAAGATTCAGCGTTGAGTCATCAACAGGGTTCATTATTTGTTCTTCGGACGGAAGGTTTTACGAAAAATTTCCCCAGAGGGCTCTGATGGAAGGGTGATATATATCAGATCCGATTAGTAATCGAGGTATAGAACGAAATGTTCCTTCATTTTTTTCTTTCCCCCCTCCATTCTTGTTGCATGCGATATCATCAGTTGGGGGGGCTTTGATGAGTTAATTTCCGAATTGCATTATGACGCAGTCTTTCATTCTATATCGATTCAGGAATAAAAATGAAAATTCAGCAGCTCTATTGTATGGAATACAGAATATATTCTTTTTCGGTACTGCGCTAACATTTTCGCGCAATACTTCGCCATCCAGTACTTACATAATCATTTCCCGAGAAAGGGGAGTGTATCAAGAACCAAAGAACTTATTTAGACGCAGAATTTCCTTATAAAGCAGCACGTTTTTGAAGCAATATTGTTGTTCACCATAGGAATTATTTGTCGGATTGACTAGTCATTACGACTGAACAGCGGACGATTTATGAAATCAAAAATCCACTCCATTTGCGTCTCTGGAGGGGCTCTTATGTTACGACACAAATTTTACTATATTTTTACCAATTAATTAAGGATTTGGTGATCCCTTGGAATGCGTTATCCTATTTAACCCTTTTAGTATCGAACGAGGATATATCGTCGTTCGGTGCACTTGCTAAAAATACCAACGACGATATATCGTTGCGCCTTTGTTGGGGCCTTATTGTACTCATCACAAGAGGTCTGTGTTTCAAAATAACTTTATGAAATGTTAAAATGGTTCATATTCGATGCAACACAAGTGAAAAATGGTTATTAGATTGAACTTTTTGCTATATTTTATGCTGATTAGTGCCGCGGGTCTGTATATGTTAGAGCGATAAGATAGAAACGGGACGCAGTCGATGCACGCATGCCACTTGAATACTCCGATAACTATCATAAACATCATAAAGATTGCCAGAGAAAGGTCCAGAGAAACTATCCCGGGTCCCGTTTCTATCTTATCGCTCTAACATATACAGACCCGCGGCACTAATCAGCATAAAATATAACAAAAAGTTAAATCTAATAACCATTTTTTCACTTGTGTTGCATCGAATATGAACCATTTTAACATTTCATAAAGTTATTTTTGAAACACAGACCTCTTGTGATGAGTACAATAAGGCCCCAACAAAGGCGCAACGATATATCGTCGTTGGTATTTTTGGCAAGTGCACCGAACGACGATATATCGTCGTTCGGTACTAAAAGGGTTAAACAGAAAATAGAAACTTAATAAACTTTTATTTAAAATAAACTTATGTATGTAAATTTTCAGAAATACATTCACTAATTTGTAGGACAGTGGCAATACAGTCGTTTTGTTTTCATTCTTCCTTTCTCATCATGGGTATATTTCATCATCTCACAAAACCCCACCCCTATGACTTTCAGACGGAAATTGTGCTATAATAAAGAATACTAAAATAGCCTAATTTTGGTACATTATTGTTGCGACTCATCTGATCTAATAATCGCTTGTGTGATATCAGAACAAGCCCACGAAATTCATCGGGGCAAGGAGGCAAGATTGCGCCTGTCGTTGTCTTTGGGCGCAATAGGACTTTATTCAATTTTGCCTCCAATTTTGAAGGAAGGCACCCCTGTTGTGAGTGTCCGAGGGTCTCCCACTTCTCTTCACCTAGCACCAATCTCTCGAGATGACTTTCAGTTTGCCACATAATTTGCGTGGTCCCATGCCGCATAGGTATTATATATTTACAAACATCCATGGCTTCTCCGGGGTTTGAACCCGGGATCTTCGGTACGGCAGTTAGAGTTGCTAACCACTATCCCGGTTGGGTGGTTTGGCATATTATAAAATACGTGGGTAGTTTGGCATATTATAAAATACGTAATTTTAAGATTTGTTACATTTAGTTAATAGCAGCTTCCAGTTACATTTTCAAGTCCAAATACATACATAACCTTAAATTTACTATATTAAATTTATCATTTGTTAAACATACATTATTAGAATATGTAATTAATCTAATTTTTATTTGTTTTCCTGGATCTTCGTTTACACGCTTTTTAGCCCACTACGATCAAAATTAGGTAACTACTATGGTGGCCTACCTTACTATACATTTGGTGGCCTACCGTCCCTGAACCCGCAATCAAAATCAGAGAATTTGATAACATTACCCTACCAAACCATACAAAATGCAGCATCATATAAAAAATAAGTACAAACAAATTATACGTACTTACTTTTATTACATTATCAAATTATTATATTAAATTATACAATAGTACTAGAAGAATGCACTGATGTGTCACTGAGGAAAATCTACCTTATAGCCGTATGATTGTCATTGTACTTTAAACACCTTAAAAATGCAGCTTAAACCATCCTATTTGGCATCTCTCAAAGCAGTCCTATGCCCCATTTGTCAATAGTCTTCACTTTACCACTATAAACAGATATAAAACATCACTAAGAGATATCTTTATTTTGGTTCACACAAACACTGTCCTAACGTCTTTCAACATGACCAGAAACTTGTGCCCTTTGTTGAAAGATTGTTCAAAGATCTCAGTTCTGCAAGATGACAGAGCAGCATAGCTGGTGTTGTTCCCCTTACAGTCTATGCTTAAGATGTAATTGCTTACTACTGAGATTGATAGATAAAATCGAGATTCTATTGTCTGAGTGTTGGCAACATAACAAATTCAACATAGTGCGTTTGATGATTTACCACCAGGTGGGTGTATCACGTAATTACTACATATAATCGAAGACAACTACAGGGTAGGTCACTTCTTATCGTATAGATAACGTTTACAGATTTTTAGTTTAAGATTTCAGGGCCGTTTAATTAATGTTTAAAATGTAAAGATTAGTTTTTTAAACATTCGATATGAGACAATTTTTCTGGAATATTATAAGCCTGCATCGTTATTTCCATGGAAGGAAAGTTTTCGTAAAATTAAATTTCAGGGATATCCATTCCTTTTCCACTACTTTCCAGAGTAAATCAGTCGTGTTGGGTTTGCGCTTAGAAAGAGCTCTTTTCAAGAGACTGTAAGCACAATAGTCCGTAGGCGGAACGTCAGGGGACTTCGTAGTAATACGTTGGAAATGTATGTATGCAATAAATATATGTATTAATCTTCATTTTGTAATAGAATGCAGTGGTACTTTTCAAAGCATGGCTCGTTGTTTAGTTTTGATGACGTTTTTCTCTTTGAAAGTTATTGGAATAAATAAAAGAATTTCTTCTGTAAATATCGGACACAAAACTTTCTCTCGATAATATGTTCGTTTTATTTTAATATGCCCTCTTCTTACTTTAAATTTCCCATTGTAAGAGAATTCTGCGACAATCATAAACCCTTTGTAAAAACCTTCTTTGCATTGACGGAACCAGGTTTGTACATCTTTTACTCTCCATTTTTGATAGTAAATACACCTTTTTTGTTCCAATCATTTAGTTAAACCCATGTTTCATCAAGGCTCACTATGAATTTTGATTAATCGCCTGCTAAATAGTATTCATGCATATTTCTATAAATTGTTCTGCATTTGAGGTACATGTTTCCGCAAAAGCTGGTGAACATTATCTTTTTTAGCTTTTTTAAGTTGTGAAGCTCACTTTATTATTTCATTTATTGTTGCTAAAAATGCATGTAAAGAATTTGTAATCTCACAACATCTTTAAACTATGGAATAGGAATATTTCTCTCCGAAAAGCGCAAAACTGTTTTTCAGTTTACAGCTTATTTGCAAAACCCAAATTGATAGAAGTAGTAGATGATATACTCATTTCAAATAATAAGTTGTTGCCAGAAGTTTCTATACCCAAACATTTGTTTTATAAATTCTGTATTGAAATCGTTTAAAAATGTATAAACACCCTCTGCAGAGGCACCCAGATATGTCACCTAGCGCGAGAATACCCAAAATAATTGCCAACTGTGATGAGCGTGGTATATTATCTATAAAACTTCCAAGAGATCTAATGATAAATAGCTAATGAGAGTAAAAGATTCTTTCTGAGAATATTTTTTATTTGTTAAAACAAAAATGCCATGATACGATGAATTTTCAAAGCTTGTTTTTACGTAAGTTTATACTTACACAGTTAATGTTCCACTGCTTACTATAGGAAATTGTTTTACAGAAATAGAAATCTTATTTTCAGATAGATATTATGCTTATGGAGAAATGTGTTACTAAGTACTTCCTTCGGGTAAAAGGACAAGCAATATGACAAAGTCTACAACACGTAATTACTTAGCGAAAATTTTCAGGTAGGCATGAGGGAAGGTACGTAAAACAAAGTATCGATATAAAGAATTAATATATAAAATATAAAATAAAAACAGACGTTTTAAATCGTAGACTTTGCACGTTTTTCTGAGCATTTCCTTTTGCGAAACTTAATATTCTTACAAAAAAGATTTGCGAATTCATATTCCGGCTGTGTTTTATACTTCGAAAGTGAAAAATAAAATCTTATGCGAAGAACTTAAAATGGATTACAATTTTTAAATATGGTAGAATGTAAGTACGTCAAGGAATTTTTGAAAGAAATATTTTGGACAAGAATAAATTATTAGATGACAAACATATAATGAAAACTTGCATTCAGAAAGATACAAAATACCTAACGCTTCAACAAATGTACTAGTATGAAGGTTAAATTCAGAGAGATTTTTTTTCCTAATCTGAACAATCTTATTTCTTTGAACTGTGTAACAATAATTCAACTTTGAGCACAATTATAGTGATACACATTTCGATATGAAATGCAAAGAAACTTTCAAGAGCTATAAATAAACATTGGCAATGTACATCACTGTTAAGTAAATTTCCTAAGTCAGAAGACACACAAAAGAGAGAAGTCGATATCAACAAGGAGTCTAGTTGTATAAAGTTATTGCAACACAAAGGTAACTGAAAATAATTAAGAAAAACCTTTTAAATGAGAATATTGGGCATGTAACGCAATAAATGTAGGTATCTAAAAAATGTTCTTGTCTCTTAAGTTGGCGAAATGGTCTTGTCTACATTTCTTGTGGAAAAGTCTGGTCAATATACTATACATGTTCCAAACGTCAGTTACTTTTTGTCCAATTTTTTTATGCTACATATTTATGACAATTACTACTATTCTATGCGTGAAACTCTTGCGCACTTGTTCTTATTTGAAATCTATTAGAGGAGTGTTTACAATGTTTTAAGGAATTTGTCCCCATTTTTCACATTTTCGATGCTATTTGCGATGTTATGTAATGCATACTTATCTTAATTCACTATCAGTAACTGAAGTATACTTATCTTAATTGTAATGATTATCATAATTCTGGTTTCAGTCATAGAAGTTATTAATTTGAATTTATTAGTTGATCTTAAATTTTGCTTTGGTGAAAAGTAATTGTTGTCACTTTACTTTTGGCAGTTTTTGTTAACTCTGAATTTAAGTTGCTTGTGTTAATTTTTTCTTTTAAACTTAAGGTTGTTTGGTTAACCATTTAATTTTGTTCTTTAACTCTATGTGTGTTTAACGCTTAATCTTAACGATTTTTTTGTTTGCTTCTACAGACTATGTGCCACCACCTAAAAATCTAATATGTTAAACAAATATTGTTGTTGGGTACGCTCCTGGTTATCAAGCCATCCATTGTTCATTGTTCCGGCTTTAGTTACTAGATGATTTCTTCTGTACGCTACCCGAAAATAAATGTTATAGAAATTTATTGTTAAATACCAAATAAATGTTAAGTTTGGTCTACTTAATCTTGCTTGTTTCACTCATAATTTAGAACACTGGACCCAATAAATTAAATTAAAATGTGAACGGGTTATGTCAATGGCTTTACACAACGCTTTGGTATGTAATATTACACTTGTTGTATTATCATTATGGTATTTACAATTATATTTGTTGATACTTATTTAACTTACTGATATGTTGTTTTCACTGTTTGTTACACAATTCCACCCTTTGCAATATTTTAGTTTTGATATGATTTAAAAGTGGTTTACTCGATCATGGCGCTCATGAGCAATGAATCAATGATGTTAAAGGCTAAAAATACCATAACAGAGATATCCAATTTCTGACGTTTGAATCAAACCAGTTATAATAGTTGCTCTCAACGCCATCATGATTGGTATATAGAATGCGATGAAACTAAAGCCGTACTACATCTTATTAAGATTAGAGACTTTTGTCATTTTAAAAATTCATTTTTGTATTTTTCATTAATTTACTAGATTACATGTTAGAATAAGCATCATTATACACAGAAACATATTCAAATAAAAGTGCGTGAAGTTCTATATTATAATGATGCTACATTTACATTTTAACTGGTCTGTACCTATATTCTGATCTAATGTTTTCCTCCGAACGAAATATGAAAAGATAAAATTGTGCATCAATTATAAATGATTATATTACCATCATCACGGGAGCAAACCAGATTCCACAAGGCATTATGCTGAACGGAGAAATGCACTTGCTGTTAGTAAAGGGTCTTATGATGTTTAGGATTTATTTCCGAAGCCAGTAAATCGTCTTCAAACCCAGACTGGACAACTATTTTCTGATTGCATTCCTAAGGTGGTGTTGATTAAAGGCAAAGGGTAACAGACTTTCTTTAATAATATCATTTAAACGCTTATACAAAATTGAGTGGAATCGTTTTTCTTCCAAACTCAGAGGAGACGCGATGTCCAAAGACTAACCGAAGGTTCGATAATGTCATTTTCCTGCATCTCATTGTGAAGTTTTCCGACTTCCTTTCATTCTGAAAAGAAATAGGCTGAGGATATACTTCCTAGGTGGATAATTTGGAGTGTCGGTCTAGTATTGTGTCATATTCATGAGACTAAGGTCGCCAGATAATTCTGATTTTCTGCATTGAAGGACTTAAAGCTTGATTTTGTTTAACATTCAGCTTTGTGTTCTTAGTGGAGCTTTACACTATACTTGCTGCAGGAGAACACGAAGAATTTCGTAACTGTGCGTGG
The DNA here is from genome assembly GCA_000611955.2 of Stegodyphus mimosarum. Classification (NCBI taxonomy): domain Eukaryota; kingdom Metazoa; phylum Arthropoda; class Arachnida; order Araneae; family Eresidae; genus Stegodyphus; species Stegodyphus mimosarum. Next base: position 973,407 of record KK121655.1, on the reverse strand, counting down.
CTTGTCTTTCATTTTGGCAACTCTAAAAGGTACATTTAACATTTTTTACTCTGCTTAAGCAATTCAAAGGCATTTTGAAAGTGCATTTTTCTCAGGGAACTCAGCAATTTCTCATGAGTTTTCACTGTGTCGCTAACGATACATAAAACAATAAAAGAAATAATAATAGCATCGTAAACTGTTATTCTATAGCAGCTCATTGCATTTTCATCCACTTCAAACATTGGTTTTTCTCCATTAGAGTAGACAGTTCAGCCTTTTCTCATCTTAACGGCGTCGATATATCTTTAAACATCAAGTGCTAGGATGCATGGATATATTATATAAGCCATATACATAAAATATGACGTGATGCGCACGTTCATTTTCCAGTGCACTGAATCCGTTCACAGTTTGTGAAATTAAGCTTGGAACCCCATACAGAAGGCTTTGTTAATTTGCTGGGTTACATCAGCTCTTAAAATAATTATGTTTAGCATCCGTATCTTCAGTCATACGGCAAGGCTGATATCCTTGTCGCATGACTTTCATTCCTCCTTCAATATATTATCCGCGATTCTCATCATGAAGTGAAGATATCTGGGTGATACTGACATCTGAGGTTTCAGATTTCACTAGCTTTTGTTGTTTCGCCTGATTTTTATGCCTTAGTCATTTACGCCACCTCCTCTATAATACTGCCAGATTACTCTCAGAGAATACTAGCAGAGCACAACCTCTATAATATTGCCAGATTACTCCATAAATTACAAGAAAAAAGAAATTAACAGTTTACTATAATTAATAAGAGTACACAGCAAAAAAATTTTAAAAAAATCTGAAAGGGTTCAGATTTTTAATTACGTCCAAAGGGACGTCTTTTCACGTTTTGCGTGTTACCTTTATTTATTAAATATCATGTTCTTCGCTCTTAAACCATAAAATGCAGTTCAGCAGCAATATCGCAAAATAATTTTAAAATGAATATATCTTTAGAGTTTCTGATACATAGTTTCCCGCGCTTTAGATAAAAAGTTTTTTTTTTTCGGCAGAGTGTTGCCATTACTCGCTTTTAAATCGTTTGAGTGTGTTCATCAAACATTCGTTAAAGTTTTACAAAGTATGAAATAGATAATAAAACAAATTCCAAACTCCGGCTTCCAGATGCGCATATTCGGGTGGAAACGTTCAAAATTGGAGGGCTCTAGGTACCGTTGTTTTATCACATTTGGAGAAATATGTAAAAATTTATGCAGATTCTTCATTATTTAATTTCTTTAAATATAATACAGGGCTGCAATATTTTGTGGCAACAGTTTGAAAAGGAATTCAGACTTTTAATGTTTCCAACGCAAAATTACAAAACGAAAACAATAGTCCTTCAGGGACAAAGCACCTTTGGACTAATAACAGCTAAAAATAATTAAAGGTATAAAAGGAGAGGTAAGCAGAGCAAATCTTCCTCAAAGCACAGAAAATATAGATTACCGATATAACTAAAATCTTAGGTGAAATTCAGCTGAATCTTTGAATCACTCAAAATTCAACTGATCCTGGGTTTTCTAGCCGCATTTATGTATTGTGGGCCAAGATCTCTGGAAGTTTAAGGGGACTCGGTACCTTTTGAATGATTTTTTTTAATTAAGAACTTTCATTTAATTTTTATGAATATTCTTAAATGTTGTTATTAAACATATTGATTTTAAAAAAGAAAAAAAATATTTGATGGTAATTTTTTTTAAATTTCAATTAATTTTTAAAAAATTTAAAAATTTAAAAATCTTTCTTCTTCTTCAGTTTTCAATTTTTTTGCTCCCAAAATTTTTAAAACATTTATTAGAATGTCCTTTATAACTTTAAGGATCGATTTTGCAATTAATGAATTAGTTTTAAAGAAAAAAAATAAAATGCATCTACATACGTAAAAAACTGAAAAAAAACATGATTTCCATTACATTTTTAGTCGTAGTATTTTTTTTTTCCAAAATATTACAAAATCCATCCTTGATTCTATTAAGTTATATATAATAACCATTCAGTAAAAATATCATTCAGTTTGGTGCATATTTGTCAAAGTTTTAGGAATTTAAGTAAAAGGATTTATTGAAAAAGTGGAAACTGAGAAAACGCAGTTTAAAGAATGTAAAGTCTTAAAATGGTTATAAAAACCTTTCGAATTTTTTTAATATTTTTTATACTTGATGTCAGTACATATATGTCTAAAATTAAACTTATTTCAATTCCATTGTGTAATATAAACAATAATTATAAGCTTTTATTTAAAACCTTACCTGACCAGAAATACCGCATGAAAAATCATAAAATATAAATACTGCTTTCCTTTAACAGTTTTCATTCATTATCACATACTCAAAGCAATTTTAATATGTTAATCATTTGTAATATTACTAATAATACATTTCCAAACTATAATAATAATAATATTAAATGCTTGTTTAACTCAACTTTTTTAATAAACGGAGCAATTTTAATAAAGCATTTAAATTATTTTAAATTTTAGTAATCACAGAATCATTTTGCTTAAAACTGTCCAGCACCATATGTGATTCCTTCCCTTTTTTTGGCCACTTTGTCTCGTCTATATATTGCCATTTTAACTAATTTACGAGCAAGCTGGCTACTGTTATTTTTTCGTCTTTTTCGAAAGGAAAATTTGCGACTATCTAAAATAGTCGCAAGTTTTTTTGTTGCATATCCCATAAACACTCCTAAAACATTTTGTACTTCTTTCATAGTGCGTACTGTTCCTTTGTTGAATTCACAAACTGCTTCTGTTACAGAACGTTTCACACGTATTTTATGCACAAATATTTCTTTTGGACACTTGGCCCAAATCATACTATGTAAACTTTCGTTAGCATTTTGCGTTCTGCAACCTACACATCTTTCTAGTAGTTCATTTGAAGCAAGCCTCTGATAAATTGGAAGAATTTTTGGAAGATATGTCTCATTTATTGGTGTTCCAATTTTCAACTTATGCTTGCCTGGAATTTCACCTTTAGCTATTGCTGACTGGTAAAAGCACCAAGAATCTGCCCCTGTGGGACATTTCGAGTGTTGAGGTTTCTTATCTGTAGAAATGCTATGATACAGCGTCGCATATATTGCAGTTTTCATAGCGTTCACATCCCCCTTATGTCGCAGAATAGCATTTTGGTAATATCTAGTCAGCTTTTTAATCGTTGCTTCTTTCAGGCTACCATGAGATTTTCCTCCTAACGTAACGCCTTGCGCTCGCCAGTCTTTTACAACAGTTCTCAATCCTGTTCCTAATCTTTTACTGACATGGTTTATGCATTCTTCCTTTCTTATTTCAACATCAGAACCATAAACCTTTTTGTCACATAAGTAATTAAAAGTTTTACAGTCACCATCAGATAGCAGAGTTACGTATCGAAATCCTAACGATACAGATCGTTTCCAGAGAACCAACGCAGCCTCCATTTCCATTGAACCAGAAGATCCCGTGTGATTTAAATCACACTCACTTTTATGGTCATCATACCATATTTTAAATTCCACACTGGATTCCCCAAATTTCTTCTTTGCTAATGAACACTTACGGCACATTTTGCTCATTACTTCAAAATCGATCACGTAACCTGTGAGGATATCAATTACACATCCTACTCCTATGAGTGACGAATGTCCACGCGTTAGCCACGTTCCATCAAAGGAAACACCTATATCGACAATTTCTGTTGAGTTTGGCGAGATGTTTAAATACGCAGTTTTAACCTCCTTATGAACATCCGCAAATATATTTTGTGATGCGATGGAATACGCATAATTTAAACGTCTTACATATTTGGCGTATGTCCGCGATGAAAAAGGTAGGATATTCATCACCATACAAACTTTTTCGATGGCTGAATAGCCTTTTCCTATATGAGAGAAGGCTTGCGTTACACGCACATTTACGTCATACCCAGCATTAGCTGTCTTCCTGCAAGAGTTTACGGTACATTTTTTTTCCTGACATGATACACAAATCAAATTCAAATCATAAGAAAATCCTAATTTACATCCAAGTTCAAGCTTTAATGTTTGTTTTTCACAATCAGTACACTTTACAAAACTGAATAGCTCATTAATTTGCCGAAAATCCACAATAACAAAATGTTCGGCATCAGATGCTTCATTCTTTTCTACAACAGATAATTTCTGTAGCCTAATATTGCCTGCAATATAATTTTCCGAACCGCTGCAGTCAGCAACTTCATCACTGTTTTTACGCCACCGTTTTCTACTCATTTCTATCGCTCGCAAATTCTTACGTTTCTGTCGAGGCATATCAAAATTTAGCCGATTAATATAAACAAATATATATTCTGAGCTGAGTAAGAGAAAAAAAATCCACAAGTCAAAACAAATTGCAATTTCAGTAGCGAAAAATGAAAGGAAATATTTATTCAAACTGCACGCCACATGTAAACAAAGTTTGCCGATAGTTACAGTCACAGTTAATCGCGTACCTCTTCTTCTGCGCTTATAATTAAGAAATAAAGATAGAAAATAAGAATTAAAAGAAAGTAAACACTGAGGTGGGCGTGGCATTTAAAGAGCTGCCAAAATGATTAAAGTACTTTTTATACCATTTATTATTGTCAGATCGCTTCAAAATTTCTCCTCAGCGTAGTAATGATATTGAAAAACATTTTTAGCAAAAAATTAGAAAATCGCAATTTTCATCGTTTTTCGCCATACTTAGGGTACCGAGTCCCCTTAAGAAGAAATATTTCCTAGAACTTCGAGAATGCGTTGTCTCGAAACTTACACAACACGGTCGACAAATATTGTCACTAAGGCTTGGCAGAAGATTTTCTGAGCTATTTTCAAAATCTAAAAGTTATTAGCCTAAGAGTCACAAGATTTACGATTTTTTACAAGAAATAAGCAAATACATACAAAATGCAAGGCCACAACTTCAGATGCGCACCTATTCACCCTAACATTATTATCCAAAATACAACAAATAAATAATTAAAAGCAATAAAAAACAATCTTATACTGCACGAAAGGCAAAATACAATCGATCGGATTCAAATATTTTCAGAAATTCATAACAATATTTCGTGACTAATAAAATTTTCTTAAAAATGTTTTTTTTATTTATTTGAACAATGCAAAAATATGGAAAGAAAATGCGCCAAGAACCTGCTGGCATGATCAAGAAAGATTCTGATGTGTGTTTTGGAAACATTACCTTTATGACATTTTAAAATATCACTAAAATGATTTAGTAAAGAATCTTCTTCCTACTTGCATATACAGAAAAGAGAAAATATTGTTATGTAATTTTGTGGAAATCGTGTTGATTGCAACCCTACATAATTTGCGATTTTGTACTCTCAGAAAGTGTACAGAATAAAAAAGGATTATAATGATAGTGCAGCAGTAACACTTTATGTAATTCAGAAGAATATGTCATAGCTTTCTCTCAAATAGTAAGTATTTATGTTTTTCTTTATTGCATATGCAATACAATTTTGAACCACATTCTTCTTTCGGAAAAAAATTAATTTTTCGTAATGCTTTACACATAAATTTTAGATATATATCTCACTGTATATATATATAAGTTCAAACTGTATAAATAACAAGACGTGATAAGAGTGAAAACCTTTTTATTCAATTCAAAAAGGAATTCACAGACGGCAATGCTAGTGCTTACAACTTAGCCAGTATTTTTGGCTGTAAATATAAAAAAGGAAAATACACAGATATAATTAACGCGAATTCACTTTTATGCTCTACTACTGACGTGCACAAACCGGCAAATAATATGCACGGCTGTAAATTAGGAAGCCTAAGCATCAGAGAATCAACGTGGCCGAGCGGTAGAACACGCTCTATTTTAAAGCAACTCAGACAGCCTAAATAGTACCTTTCTCCTGTACTTTGCGTATCATGCGAAACAGAAGTATCAATCTGGCAGAAAATGGAAACGAGTAAAGTCAGAAAAGAAAAGTAACTGAACAAAACTGGTTAGTTTAAAACTAAATAGCATTTCTTAAAATATGTATTACCTATATTAACCTACATACTAATCCTATGTATAAAAATAATGTTAAAATTCATCATCAATTTAAAAATTTGAATCATTTCAAAAATTCCGAAAAATTTGGATCTGAAATTTAAAATTTGTTATATTTTGTAATTATTATCACAACATCTACAGAAATGAAACATTTATAACCAACCTTTGGGAGTAAAAACCTTTACAATAAAAGAAAATAACGTCTATTGTCAATAAAAAATTTTCAATTAAAGTTAGAAATGGTTATAACCAAGTATTTGTAATAACTAAGTGCGTTTGTTCGCTTTCAAATTTTTATATCAAGTACTTAAAACTTCGAAAAAATAGAATAACAAGAAGAAATATTGATCCATAATGTCTTTAATAGAAAGGTCATAAAAATGTAATAAAAGGTATAAGGACTAAACGTTATGAAAACTGTAAAATTGAAGACATATTTTAATTAAAAATCTTTCAGGATATTAAGCTTCATGCTTCTTTATTATTTTTAGATAATGAAAACATTATTATGATTCAGAAAAATATTAAGATGAATTTTCTGTTTATATATAATATTTAATTCATGCTCATTAAATATTATAGTCAATATTTATATATCTTAAAAATGATACGTATCTTCTTTTTCTTGATTTGAATGAATTTTTTACTTTCCTTGAAACCTTTTGTCTTGAATTTTAAATTTCTGGGCAAAATCCATATTTTCCAGAAATTAAAAGAAAGGAAAAGCAAATATAGCCTATTAAAATATTTAATTAGATAGTTTTATAGCTGAATTATGCACTTTATTTTAGCGTTTCTTCTCCTCAAGTATTTTAATTCCGTTTTACTGTTTCTTTTTACTTGTTTCCGATCTTCGATTTGTTTGGTTTGTAATTCTAAAATTTATTTACTCATTATACTGTAATACTATCAAATAATATAGCCCAGGAAAAAAAAAGAATTAGTTCTTTTTGCGTCATAATCTATACGAAAAAGATGTTTTAATAACTTTTTTAATTACTTTTCCGGGTAGCGTCTATCATATATCATTTTTTATTATTTATTTATATAAAAAGCATAAAAAACAAAATAAACCAAAGGCTTTGTTTTTTTCCTAGTGGCCGAAACAAGTCATCATAGAAGTTGGCCAATACTAATGCCAGAAGCAGCGGTTTCTTTATAATGGAGGCACCGAATAGGTGGGCTACTTTTGCCTCATATGTAGAGACGGACAGTTACAGCCATGCCTTCTCCAGGATTGGAACCCGGGTTCTTTGGTTTTGCAGTCGGCTACCGTCTGAGTGGCAAATAATCATACGTACTGTACTTTACCTTCTTTCCGCAAGAATTGTTGGAATAGTTGGAAGCATACTCGAATCGTATTCGAGAGGTGCAAGGTTCGAGTCACGGTGAAGACATTGCACACTTTTCACATCTACTACTTCCAAAAATACCTAATGACTCTACAGCCCTTTATTGTTTTTAACTTTTAATATTGTCATGCTTTGGTTCCTCACCTCGCGACTACGAGTTTTGAGAGGTTTGGCTTAGCCGGGTGTCAAGATTATCAAGCAGAGGCCAACAAACAGAAAAATGCTTACGCTAAACAGTAACGCTAAACTGAGATTCATTGCGGATTATAAGAATATCAAGGAAGGGAGGGTTTTGTCAAATCCAAATTCAAAACCGAACTGGATGGCGGCATCAATCGAATTTATAACAAATAATACCTGAAGTAAATCTTTACTGCTATTACAAAGTGCGAAGGTGTCATCTACGTATCGAATTCAGAGACGAAAGGATTTTTTCTCAAAACAGTGCATATAGTACATGTAAGCAAGTGCAGGGCTCATAGCTAATCCTTCAATTTGTCGACAATACTCATTTGAGAAAACAAAGTGGGTTTGAAAGAAAAAGACTTTAGTAAGAGAATTCAGCTCTGCAGTTTCAGTATCAAATTTCGCAGTCGCAAGGTTACCTTAAAAGGAGATGACGTGGCAGTTATTAGAAATTCAAGAGCAGATTTAAATCCATAGTTCTACACTACACGACATTAAAATTATAACACCAAGAAGGAGTGGACAGAAAGTGATGAAATTCGGTAAACAAGGAGAGACAGCAACGAACAAAGATAATATTAAGAGTTCGCTTTGTTAATAAGAATAATAAGAATAGAACAATAATAATGAACAATAAGAGTTCTTTATTTCGGAATGATATGCATAATCAGAGTGAGAACAGCGTCGGCTGAGTAAGTTGTAGAACCGCCTTGACAGCCTTAGGCAAAGCAACACGTCTGGGTACAGAATCAATGGTGTCCTGAGGAATGGCTCTCCATTTCCTGGCACCCATTTGCCACAATTCGTCTTCTGAACGTGGCTATGGCATGGTCTGGAAATGGCGTCCAATCTCATCCAAAATTCGTTCGATTCGTAAGAGATCAGGAAAGAACGGTCATCAGGGAAGCATCTGTACGCATTGTAGGGCACATTGGCTGATGCGCGAAGTAGGTGGTCGGGCGAAATGGGAACATTCAGGGTGTCTTGAACATGTTGCAGAAGAGAGGTAGAAATGGCTTGCATGTGCGCCACCGCTTTTCGGCGGATGTGTCTATCACACTCTGGCTGCACCGGCACGCCTCGAACTTGCCATATTTCCTTGTTACAACCATCGTTGCCCACCGGTGCACTGTGGACTCGTACAGGTGTGTGTCAGCCGAGATTTGTCGTATACCAAAGGCTTGTATTTGTCGTATACCAACTTACCCTTCTCAGTCCTATCACCATGCCTCTCGTAAAATCTTCTGTCTGCTAGAACTGGCTCCGTTGACAACGGCTTGGCATTCTCTGCTATTACAAGCGTCCTCTGAGGCAAGAACAAATTTTCGACGATGATTTCCCTGGTAGAAACAACGGCACGAAAACTGAACATTCTGCATGTTCCTTTCGTTATATCTTCTTCAATGAGATACTCTTTCTTCTTCAATGATGTGAAATGGATGGCTTCCATTTCACATCATTCCATAACTCGGTGATGTCCACCTACCCTGAAATTTGCATAATTTTCGGGTCACTCTTTTTTTCTGTTGCATTTTCAGTGTCGGATAATGTAATATGATTTATCTACGTGTGTACGGTTAAAAAAAGGGTGAGGGACCGTAGAATAGCATTACTTCAAATTAAAGTATTTTAAAATTAGCTTATATGGCAGCAAACTATTATTTACAACAGCTTTCAAATCACAGATCAGAGCATGCTTCATTAGGTATACGCTGAGTTTTTTTCTCTTTTCATTTATAGACAAATTTCTGAAGATGATTTTTATTTTGTACTTTCATTTATTTTTTTAAATTTATTTTTTAGTTTTAAAATATTTGTACTGAGTGTTCTTTAAAGATGAAAAACTGAGAGAAAGTGTGTGAAACTTGCTGCACGTGTAGTTAACCATTACAGGACACAATAATATTCTGCGTAGAACACATGTAATGAGTTGACGTCATATCTCATCTTGGGATTACATAATTCGTGGTATAATGCAAACAGAATTAAAGTATCTTCGAGAATTGGGCAGATTTTGTATTTGAATAAAGAGCAATGAAGGTTTCTGTAAGAAAAAAATCCATGTAATCTGTCTTTCAAACAAATGTATGTTTTTTCTAGAAATAATCAAGAAACTTGAAAATAATAACAACACAGCTTTCCGACCTAAACCACAATTTTTAGATTACTAAGATTCATGAATGATATACTCAATTTATTGAAATCTTTGTTACAACTGTTTTATTTCGGCGTAAATCTCAATAGTCTGTTGTCCTAACAGTCTTCAATGAAGTAAACTCAACTAAGTTCAAAACTATTCGGAGGTAAAAGTGTCAGACGTGAAACTGCAGCAAATTACAGTAGATTTGACGGTAGAATAAATAAAAGAGATAAATGACTTTTCAAATATTGCTTTACGCAAAGATAAAATGGTGGGAAATCTATTCCTTTGGGTTCCAAATATGTTCTTTAAACTCGTATATATTGTACAAAGAATCATAGCTAGAAGAAGGGAAAAACATTTCGCTCCCATCGGAAATTTATTTGTAAACTAGTGGAATAATGTGTTGGGGATTTTAAAGAAGTAAAATCCTTTCGCGTAACAGAATATCCATTTAAAGTGAAGGAAAAAGTAGGCATATTTTTGTCATTCTCAGAAATAAAGGAGAAAGACATAAAAAAGAATTTTTAGTCCTGACACGAAGCTTACAATAAGGTTAGGTTAGGTTATTCAATTATAGCAAAGCACACGAGGGCTATATGCCTAAAGGGAGGGATGCTTTCGTGGAGGACTTTCTAAGGGAAAGTGGCTCGTATACACGTTACACATGGGGAAAACCACGAAAACTCCCATGCCGCCAGCCCGTTCGCGGGATTCGAACATCAGACCAAACTACCAGTGTTCAGCGTCTTTACCGCTCGGCCGTTTGTGGGCTCGCTTACAATAAGGAGAAAGGAATCTGGTGACTGATATTTGAATGCCCACGTTAAACTGGCAGCTGTTTGAAAGGTACAGCTCTTGAACCACAATATAAGACAGCTGTTTTAAATGTAAGTTTATTCATTATTCCGTATACCAATATAAAAGTACATAACAGAATAGGTGACAAATGACACATTTTATTTTACTGAAATAAAAGGAAACTCACTGAGGTTTCGTTTTGTAAAACATGTGCACAAATGCTCAATGTGCCAATCTTCAATTGATACAGTGGGTCTCACGATTGACCAAAGACACAGAACTGTTGATATGTTTGTGGATATCTTAAAGCGTGACGGGTGCTGAAGATGCAAAGACAATAAATATCCTTGACAAATCTCAAACGGAAAAGTAACATGTGATTAAATCGAAAAAACTGCGGTGCTCACCGCATTAACGAATCATGTCTTCGTGATATTCGTCCTCTCCACTTTCAGAAGAAATTTTTAGCAAGAAGCTGTCCGAAATATATTGTACCTTTGCACAGACATTTTAATGAGATGCTATCGCAAATGATTTCTGTAACTATACCTAGTTAACTGTCTTAATGAAAGAGGTAATCATGGCAGATTTTATTCAACTCTGGAATTAGCCAACATTCTAACACAGCCAACTAAATTCTCTAAACGGTGTATAGATAGACGTTCGAAGCACCAGCGAAGGTAATAAAGTTCGAAAGTTTGTCAACATTATCACATTGAATTTGAAGAAATCCATATATATGTATATGATTTTTTTAATTTAGTGTTATGAAATTTGGTATTGACTGCTTCATTTATATTTATGAATTTTTTATAATTTTAACATAGTTATGAGTAATCCTGCGTATTTGTAGCGTTATACTTCCTATCTTATACCATTTTATGTCAGTTATAAAATAATGTTTTAATTACAGGAGAAAACATAAAGTATACGGTGAGAGACAACTACGTGAAGAGATTTCTGACGAAAACTGGCGTTATGGTACACGAAAATATGTATTTGTTACCAATATTTCGTGAATTTTAACAACTAGGCTAATTTTATTACAAAGTATATCTATAGTTCTGGCAAATCATTTGAAGCAGTTAAGTCCCAGGGATTCATCCACATAGGGTTCACCTGACATTCTCTAAATGTG
>KK121655.1:943832-961028 GCA_000611955.2 Stegodyphus mimosarum | reverse complement strand
AAAGTATCTTTGAAATCAATACCTGTATCAGTCTTCATTTTCAAAAGAATGCAGTGGTACTTTTCGAAGTATGACTTTTTGATTTGTCTTGATGAAGTTTCACTCTTTGAAAGGCCATTGGGATAAAGAAATGGAAATTCTTCTGTAAGTATAGGACTATTTTATTATTTTTTATTACATCTTTTCTGTAAATATATTTTTCCCACTCTTCTAATTTTTCATCTCCATTTGTATACAATCTTGCTGCAATCTAAAATTCGTTGCTAAAACTTTCTTTTCGTTGATGGAACCAGGTTTGTACATTGTTTTCTCTTCGTTTTCGATAATAGACCTTTCTTGTTGTATTCATTTAGCTAAACCCATGCTTCATCAAGGGTCACTTTATATTTCCATTCATCTCCCACTAAATAGTTTTCATACAGAGGTCTACAAATTGTTCTGCTTTGAGCAACATGCCTCAGCAAAAGCTGGTGAACATTATGCTTTTTAGCATTTTAAGTTGTTAATAGTAGCCTCTTATTTTATTTATTGTTGCTACAGAGGAATTTAAAGACTTGGGAATTGTTTCTGCATCGACGGATTTTCTATTGTTGCCAATGATTTACTTTTAGAAACAGTACTTTTCTTTTATTCGTTTGGAGTCTCCTTTGTATGTAGAAGTAACGAATGCCGGTTTTTCCTTTTCCAATTAATAATGTTGCTTATTTTGCACTTCAAAATTTTACTAGCGTGCATTTCACAACGTTTTTGAAAACACCCATAAGAATAAGGACTCTGGACTTTATGACTTGTTTCAATTTCTGAAGGAATTAAGCAATCTCTTTTCTGGTATATCCATATATAATGTAATGCAAAAAATCAAAACTAAATTACCTGAGTTCCAAAGTTCTGAAAATGCTATAGATAAATTATTTGTTTTATTTTCATTATTTGAAGATATCTTTGGTTCTCCTAGCAATGTATACAATGAATAGTGTAGCACATTCATGTATGTTCTAAGTTATCATTTGTGTGTAATATTTTTCTCTTATTTTTCTATTATTACTTTTCTTAGAGTTATTATGTTATTCAATTATGTTTTTCTAACATGCCAAAAGATTCGTACTTTTTATTCTCTTGTCATTTCAAATATGTTATCTCACCAGCTCGACAACTTCTGTGCATATCTTTATACTTTAAAGGAAACGTTTCCCACAGTTTAAAAAAAAAACTTATGTAGTTAGGTACTCACCTTTCAATTCACTCAGTTTATTTAACGATATGATTAGGAAATTATATACGTTTACAGTAGGGGTAAGGCTCATTAGCCTAGGCACCCAGGCGTTGCGCCTCAACCGATGCTTCAAACAACGTTTTTGATTTATTGAATGGGAATATTTCACCCTGTAAAGTGTAAAAACATATCATTTAACTCCCAGCTTGTTTACGTGTAATATTTGAAAAAAATGAAACACTTTAAAGTAACACATGATATTTCTCATTTTAAGCAATAAACTGCTGCCAGAACGTTTTATTCTAAAACATGTTTTTATTAATTCTTTACTGAAACTGTACTAAAATGTGATTCAGAGTGTGTAAACACACTCTGAATCTCATATTTAAAAAAAATGTAAACTATTAAAAAGGTGTCTTAAATTATTCGAGAAACATTTTAATAGCTTACTCAGATGATATTGCTTTAAACTGTGATTCCCGATGTAATTCTTAAACCTTTTTTTTTTCAAATATATGATCTTACCTTTTTATATCCAAATTTTTTTTCTTCTTAAAGTCGGTTGTTCATCATATATTAATAACAGCCTCTGTGCCTTTAGTTAATATATTTTTCTCACAATCTTTTATATATTTAATGGCAAATTAAAAACTGTAGTTATACTGTTTGAGAAGACGTAATAAGCATGTGCCTTATTATTTTTAAGGCTATTTTTAAATTAAAAAATGCCACTTTTTGTAATATTTTCCCTAAATCTGATGTAGATTACTTTCGAAATGGAAAGTTATTTATTTTATCTGATTTATCTTTTGATTATTTTTTTCTGTCAATGCTGCCGAGAAAAAAATACATTTGCGCATTAATAACGCACAACTGTTTTTTTTTTCTAAGACTTCAGAGAATTCCTACTTTCATGGAGTGTAAACGAAATTAATCTAAATGTATTTTGAAAATTATTTCTCACACCTTCAAGTATTTCTGTTACTGGCGAATACTTTGGAAAATGTAATGCAACTGTTTCATTGATCTTTCATGTCGCTACCTATTTTTAACTTACTCTAAAATCTACTGTGCGAAAACATACAACGAGTTCTAGAAACCCGCAATGAGTTGTATTTTCTCACTGTTCTTTAAACATGATAATACAAAACGTGCATGTTTAGGACTTGCGAACAAATAAAATAAACTACACTGGTTGGTTGCAGTCGAAAACATCGCGGACGAAAACGTCGCGAAGGAAAAAACTCAAGGCGAAAACGTCGTGGTACGAAACATCGTGGGAGAAAAGAAAGCAAAGAGGAAACATTGCAATTACAAAACATCGTGGTACAAATATCGTGGTCGAAAATAAAGCGGTTCAAAAACTTCGCAGTTTAAAAACATCATTTTTCGAAAACATCGTGATAAAAAATAAAGTACGTGCAAATTATTGCATGACGATAACATCGCACATAATGCGTTTTTCAAATCCCATACTGACATACTATGTAACTGACGTTCGTCATAACTAGGAAATCGATATCCAGAAAATACATGAAATACTTGAAAATATATTATAAGGTGTACAACACTTTAATAAACGACTCAAAACAAATTAGAATTTTCATTAAAACAATATCAGTTTAACGAATGTGAAGGAAAATAATATGATAATTAACTATGCAATTTTTATAGAGGTAACATGATGCAGTTATTTTTTCTTCCTTCTTCTAAGCATTTTTAGACTGTATTCTTCATAAAAAATTATCAGTAAAATTTTATAAAAAAAAAGCTAATTTATTAATGACCCTTGTAAATTAACTATGTAAGTTTAAAATTCTATTAAGTTTTATAAGTTGCATTAATTTTCTACTCATTTTCAATTTTAAATGCTTAAGTTTCTTTCTTATTTTTTCAGCAAAAATTTATTAATGCATTCAAAATTATGAAATATAGGATTAAAAGGATGCATCCTTCTTTCTTGCGCTCCCAAATCATTATGCGAACAAGCATTTCCAACTCTTAAAACCTGAAAACGCATGTGTGCGATGTTATCGTCACGAAATGATTTGTAGGTACTTTACTTTTTATCACGATATTTTCGATGACGATGGTTTTAAACTGCAAAGGTTTTTAGCTGTTTATTTTCGACCACGATATTTTGTATCACTATGTCTTAGAACTGCAATGTTTTCTCTTTGCTTCCTTTTCTCCCACGATGTTTTGTTACCACGATGTTTTCGCCTTGTGTTGTTTTCTCCGCGTCGATTTGGGCCGCTACATTTTTGCCACGATGTTTTCGGCGGACATCACGCTGGTTAGAATCTATGCATTGAGGATCATATGAAACATGTTATTGATGAATTTGAAAAACCACGTTTGGTTTCAGGTTTTATTTTCCATTCTTATTCATAATTTTTAGGAGGAAAAGTCAAAAAGGACTTACATTCCTTATTAAAAACTTTTTTTTAACTAATACCAACTTTTTCGTTTGCAGAGATTATAATTTTGAATCAATTGTTTACCTGTAATCATTTTTATGATTCATTTAAAGTTCATATAAGGAATTTTTAATACATAAACATTATTTAGCGCGTTTTTTAAGTAAGCAAAGAAAAATTCGATTATAAAATGTAAGCTTTGTTTCAAATGCAAGTTCTAACTATTTTTCAGATTTAAATTTCACTGAAGGCTTTAAAGATGGCTGCTTTTAATCAGGTTGGACGAAAATTTAATGAAGAAATGTATATTTCGTTTGAAATAAAAAAATGTCGCATCAAAGACTTAAACTGTGCTCCAGAATAACAGGATTTGATGGATAAAATGTGAATCTGTGAGTTCATTTTATTTTAATGCTGACTTTATTATTCCCTGATAAAAGCTTGAGTGCGGGAAAAGGGTGAAAGGATTATGAATATAAATCATACTAATCACATTAAAAATAAATCATAAAAAATGTCATAAATAAAATAAACGATTATTTAAAAGCTCGGAGCTTTAGAAAACAGTTATAAATATTTATAAATTATGCAGTCAGTCCATTAAAAATTGTGAAAACGGTCTCTCAGTCTATGGCTGTCTTTAACGTTGGTCCATAATTATTTAATTGAGAGACGTAAGGCAGGCTTTTGATATAGGATATTGGTAAACTTTATGGTAAAATAACAAAACATTTGTTTAAATCAAGAAACTCTGTTCTGATGGCATTTATACATGTAACAAACAACGCGAATAAAAAGTAAATGTAAATCTGTGAGCCGGAACAACACGGGAGAGGAATCATGAAGCCCACGTTGATGACCACCATCTCTTCACTCCTCTACGAGGCATGTGGAACACAAGTGTCTTGTTTAGATGAGAGTATTGGTTCCAATCCCTTTGGGAAATGACGCAAATGGACAAAGGACATTTTCTTCTGAAAGCAATTGCTGAAGTTTGGCCGTTACACAGGCTATGCATGATCGGCAGGTGCCTAGAAGAAATAAGTATGGACACACCGGCAGTAAACAGTTACAAGATAAGAGGACTGATGTCAAGTCGATATATTTGATGCCTTCGATTTTTATAACAATTCTGTGATATCGTATCATTGCAAGTTTATGCAACTGTTTATTTTTATTTAACCTGCACTGCTTTATTAGCACAAGAGCTGCTATTAATCTCGGTCTTCACTTTTTTGTTGTATCAGTTTTGTGTTCAAGTCACTTACCAAGTAAAAGGATGTTGTCACCAGATCTTATTGTCATGTATTATTTTTAACGAAACAATATAGCGAACATTAAAAACATGAATAGGAACACAAATAGAAGGATATGGCCACTAAAGGTTATCGCCATGTATTGTTTTTATAGAAATAATACATATAGAGAATATAAAAAAAAATTTATTATAAAGAGATTTTTAAAAAAGTTACATAGACCATCTTGTTAAGAAACCTGACACTCTTATAACTGAGGAAAGACTGACAGAAAATAAAAAAAAACGAATAGCAATACTTAACACTGTATCCGGAATTCAAAAATATATTTATTGCTTTAAAAACTTTTGTAATTTTACCGATGCATTTTATATAGCTTTAGTGCGAAGAAAGCGATATTTAATACTGAATTAGAGAGACAAAAATAAAATAAAATAAAATAAAAATAAAACAACAATAAAAAATATGAAAGCTTTCATGATTTATATTATTTACAAAGGGGCGTTTATTTAACATTTTGTGTTTATCATTGCTTTTATTTTAAGTTTTGTGTTTATATTACCCTTATTTTACGTTTTGTGTTTATTACTACCTTTATTTATTAAATATCACGTTCTTCGTACTTAAACTATAAAATTCAATTCAACAGCAATATCACAGAATATTTAAAACAGCATATTTCTAGAATTTCCGATACACAGTCTTGCGCGCTGGAGATAAACATTTTTTCCCGGTACAGTGTTATCATTGTTCGCTTGAAATTATTGAGTTTGTTAAACAAAAACGCTTTAAGACTTACAAAATATGAAATAGATAATAAAACGAATTCAAAATTCTGAATCTGGGCTTCCAGATACCCGTATTCGGTGTTCAGCAGCGGAGTTGAAGTCCTTACTGCTTTCAGCCACAGGTCAGTGGAATGAATACAGAATGTTTTCACAGCAATGCGATACTGATGCTGTCACTTTAAGATAGCAGATGATCCTGGCGATTTGAATAATCCGTGATATTTGTTGCGGTATTAATAACGTTTTGTTCAGCGCACTTCTATACTTTTGTAATTCTGTTTTGTAGGTTTCGTCACTTGTATTAATTTATTACGCCTTGGAAGTTCATTAAAGAACTGCACTTTCTATGCTGCTGATTTGTTCAAGACACTGATACTGATGGTCAACCCCCCGTTATATGCTTACAATAAATACGATTTTGAATTGCGTGCTTAATATACACTGCAAAAAAAAATAATCTTGAAAAAAAAATCTGAAAATTTTCGGATTTATATTATGCCCAAAGGAGCATTTTGTCTAAGTTTGTGTGTTACCTCTATTTATTAAATATCATGTTCTTCGCATTTAAACCATAAAATTCAGTTAAACAGCAATATAGCAAAGTAATTTTAAAATGAACATATCTTTAGAATTTCCGATATACAGTCTCCCGCGCTGAAGATAAAAATGCATTTTTCCGCGGAGTGTTGCCATTGCTCGCTTTGAAACTTTTAAGTTTGTTAATTAAAAATTCGTTAATGTGTTACAAAATATGAATTCGATAATAAAACAAATTCCAAATCCCAAATTTGGGTTTCCAGATGCCCGTATTCGGAGGAGGGTTACGTTATTCAAAATTTGATGGCTCTAGGTACCGTTGTTTTATCACAATGCGAGAAACATACATACATTTATGCAAATTTTTCATTATTTAATTTCTTTAATTAGAACACAGGGCAATACTATTTGGAGGCAACAGTTTGTAAAGTGATGCGGACATTTACAGTGAATCGACGCAAAATGCCAAAAAGAAGTTAATAGCTCTTCTGAGCTAACCCACATTTAGGCTTAAAAAAAAGGGACAGTTCTATATCTCCCATTTTACTCGCCCGATTAACGAAATTCAGCCTGCGTTTTCCATGTCCCGAAAGTGCGACTTAAGATATGTATTAGATTTATAAACAGCGTTGTTTTAAAATAGATATTTTTTGACACAAAACCGGACTTTTTCTAAAATGACATGTCAATTGTTTCCTATTTTGCGATTCTAGGACAAAGTGCTTAAACCACATTTTTACAAGTTTTGTAAAAATCGCAGGAGTAGTTTTTAAGAAAATTAGCTTTCAAATTTTAGCTCTTCCATGTTAATTGAATTCGATATATATTTATTAATATCTCTTTCTCTTCATTAAACTCATTTGATTATTCCTTTCATATTTCGGAATTTAGGTTCATTCCAAATAAAATTCACCAACTTTTTTTATGATTTATTTTTAAATAATTGTTATAAATTTTCCGCAAAATGTTTGAATTATAAACTATGAAATTTTTAACATCAAGATGTATTTCTAGGCACACCTGCAAATATTAGAGATTTTTTATTCAACATTTTCTAAGATATACATAAATTTATATATTTTCGAATTTTGAAATTTGGCATATGTTATGAGCGATAATAACGCCAAATGTGGTTTACGCACTTTTTTAAAGTATTTGAAAGCACGACGATTACTTATTTTTCGCTCGTCTACAATCCAAGAAAAGGGATGGAAAATAGGTTGCTATAAATTAAGTGGTTCACCAAGTGAATTTTTCTTGGCACAAACTGAAAAAATTTTTGAATTTCTCCGTAAATTTCGCACCGAATTTTACAGAATTAAATATGCATAATCTGAGTCGTAGAATCTAAATGTGGAGAAAAATGGGCATGTCATTTCAGAAAATATCCGATTTTTGTGTTAGATTAGTGCTATATATAAGTCTAATACATATCCTAAGTTGAGCTTTTGAGACATGAAGAATGCAATTTGAATTTCGTCAATCGGCCCAGTTGAACGGGAGATATAGAACCTTTTCTTTCTTTTTCATTGCACAGTGTACATCTAAATGCTTGAAGGGGAATGATTAACTGTAATATAATACTTGAAAATTTGAAGCAATATGAAAATTTCACAGTTTTTGATTATCAACTTAAACAAGTCGCACCATTCTATGAATTCTGAAGTCATACACTAACATACATGATAAACGATGTGTGATTATATAAATAAAATGCATGGGTAGGTTGAAGTATTTCTTTTAGTACTTCTCTTCTCCCCTCTCTAGGAACTGTATCGTTAATTCGAGGAATGCGAAATATGCAAATGAGGCTGATAAAGTACTCTAAGATCTTTTCGAGATTTGAAAATTTCTTTATGTGTGGAAAGAATTATAAATAAAAACATCATCAATAGGTATTGCGGAAGCAATTATCCTTTATCAAGATAAAGTAATGTACACAGTATTTTAAACTAATGGAACTTATTTTACGACTGATACAGCGCCTTGAAACGAAACAACCTTTTGGTCACAAAATGCATGATAGCTATGTATGTTAAGCGTTTCGGCACTGGACGGCGCTTTCGTGTTTTCCACATATTCCCCTTTCGTAGTGCTCATGTCCACCTTCTCATCAATTTTATGTTGTTCCATTGCAAGCCGCTAAAAATCTTACTCAGTATTTTCTTTGAGAGTATGAACGTTGACTTTTTTTCGCTCGTCTACAATTTAAAAAAGAAAAAGAAAATAGGTTGCTATAAATTAAGTAGTTCGCCAAGTGAATTATTCTAGTACTACAATTTCAAAATTTAGCCCGCAAATACTGTGACGAATACAGCAAATCCATCTCTCTCTATACAGGGTGTCCCAAAACGACCGCATAAACTCTGCACAGATAGATTCCTCGTTGGGAGTACATAAAAACTGCCCAAAGAAGCGTTCCTGTACGATCCATAGTTTACGAGAAAAATACGAAAAACAAAGTATGACGTCACCGCCGGTCCAAGAAAAAACACCTTATTGAACATATCAACAGCAGTATACGCACAATTTAAAGCAGATGTTCAAAGTGTCCGCCGTGCATGTCGAGGCAGGCTTGAGTACGCCGTGGAATGGCTGTCATCACATGTTGCAGCATTGCGGGGTCCACCGAAGTACAAGCAGCATGCAGATGAGCAACAAAGTCCATTGGTGTTGTCACTACGTCTCCTTACACCAGTTCCTTGAGATGTCCCCGTAGGAAAAAATCCAACGGTGTAAGATCTGGCGAACGTGGCGGCCTAAGAACCGAACCCTCACGTCCGATCCAGCCGCCGGGGTATTCCATATTCAGTCAATCACGTACAGAAGCACAGAAATGCGCCGGAGCCCCATCATGCTGGCACCAAAGTCCAGCATTCCAGCATGATGGGGTCACAGTAGTCACGAACAGAATACATGGCCACCATACGAAGACTACCGGTAGCTGCAAGATGCAGCCTTTTAAATACCAGTTCAACAGCAGCTTAACGCCATTCCACGGCGCGCGCGCATGCTTGATGCGATATGCGCGGCGAACGTTTTAAACATTATCGTCTGGAAAGATATGCCAATGCTGTTGTTGATATGTATAATAAAGTGTTTTTTCTTGCACCGACAGTGACGTGATACTTTGTTTTTCGTATTTTTCTCGTAAACTATGGATTGTACAGGAGCGCTTCTTTGGGCAGTTTTTATGTACTCCCAACGAGGAATCAAGCTGTGCAGAGTTCATGCGGTCGTTTTGGGACACCCTGTATATAAGCGAAATACCACTGACTCATCAAGAGCTCTCCGAAACTATACACCCGACGGACTTCAAATTTTGCATAGCTACTTATTCCACGATGTAGATGCGAACTAAGAACGGATTTTACGTAAATCCGTTTACGTAATTTTACGTAATTTACGTGATTTAAAATTTTTAAGCGTTTGCGGTTTTCGATTAGAATTTGCTCTGCGATGACTATCAATGAAGCACAAGGGCAAAGTTTAAAATTAGTTGGCGTAGATTTACAAAATGGCTATTTTTCTCATGGTCAATTTTATGTGACATGTTCAAGAGTAAGTTAACTTGAGGATTTCATTGTTATTCAACCAGAAAAACGCACGAAGAATGTTGTCTACAGAGAAGTTTTATAAATTTAAGCATATTATTTAAGCATAGTTTATTATTTAAGTATAATTTAAGCATAGTTTATTATTTAAGTATAATTCAAGCATAGTTTTATATATATATTTAACTTTTATCATAAGTTTCATGAAAATAAAAGTTATTATTATGAGAAATAAATTATTGTGATGAAAAATAAAAATGTTCTTTTTATTTATAAAAATTGCTATACATAAAAAATCAAAGGCAAATAATTATAATTGATTAAAAAATTGATTCAAATGAACAAATATTTAAAAAAATTATTAAAATATGTCCTTAGTTTTATGTTAGCAATTTTTCGTGATGTAGCAATTTTTCGTGATCCCGCCACGTTAAATAATGGGGACGCATTTCAATACACAGCACATTATGGGTGATGTGGAAATTTGTGTATGATAGATTCACTGATTGGCACTATATTTACCGACTTTAAATTTAAAAGATTTGCATTAATTATCAATTCGGAATTAGAAATTTCATCCGTATATGAAGTCTAGGATCACATTCAAATAGATAGTGTGGTGGTCGGGTATCAGCAAAGTGGTCGGGTATCAGCTAGTACTGAATAATGTACAAATGCTCGTTAATAATGTACAAATGTTTGGCTCGTTGAAAATATCATCTTTGAGGACACATGTTCATAATTAAGTATGGTATCTGAAGGCCCCTTTTGAGGAGAAGACGGGTGAGGAATATTAAAAAAAAGTGAAACATTTGCTTCTTAGCTAAAAGTAATTTGAATGCTTTGAGAAAACTTCGAAGTCACTATGCATTAAAAATATAGAATATATAAAGGTCATCAATGAAGCAAAGTTATCTCAACCCTATGCTCACATGCAAACAAAATGCATCAAAGATACAAAATGCAAATAAAAAAGTGAACGCATAAAGAATAATGTCGATGCATACTACTGTTTTCTCAGTGTAGGAACTACCTGCATAACTTTGCACTGCTAAAGACGGTATGTATGAGGAAATTGGAAGCACACTCCAGCGCCTATCCTCTAAATATGTGACCAAGCATTCTATGATGAAAAGACTTTGTTTCGGCGTATGTTATCGCCCTTTAAGTTTATTCCATTTTCCTTGAAAACCCAGTTTGTTGTTAGAGATATTTCTTACTAATTAAATAATGAAGCACATATTTATAAAAATTATGAAGTAACTATGTCAGGACAGGGTGTTCTATGTATACTTTTAGCGAACATATTCGTAACTGTAACAAAGTCTTGATCTCGAACAGGGAGCTGAATGCAGCTATGTTCTGTGGTATAATAACTGTGGTTAAATGGTAGAGTAACTGCACGCAGGGAGGGTTTTAAAATTACCCTTTTATTAAACTAATATTTACAGCCACTTCCCAACTTGGAAGGGATAACAGAAAATAATGACCGCACTTGGGTCTAAGCTGAACAATCAAATAATTTAAAATAAAGTTAAATAGAAAACTAAGAAGTCTTTGCTCTCAGAGCTATAAACGCGCGGTTGGCCTCTATGCTAAACGATCAATGGTGCGTATCAATATTTACCTAATACTAACGCACTTAGATTACTTCAATAAGTAATAGCGTAACAGCGCTAAGGCTTAGAACTTAAATACTAGCTAGTGAGGTGGACGTCGAACAGAGCCGCAGTGATCTGAGACTAAAAGCTCTCTCACACTGAGAAGTTCCTAACCTTTTAAATACAAAAGTTGGTTTCACTTCAAATTAGCATATAGCTGAAACGCGCGCTCGTTCTAACGGGAAGTTGAAATAAGTGTTCATAGGAAAAAGGAAATTAACATAAAACTTTGTTATTTTAAACTAAAACCTTACAACTATGTTATAAACCACATAATTTAGAATTTTGTGAATTATGACAAGTAGGAGAATATTAAAATAATATAAAAATGTAATGTTAAGAAGAATATTTATTGCTTTTAAGCTGCCTAATTTGTTAATGAATGGGTTTTAATTTAAAAAAATAAATTTAATAATTTATGGAATGTTGAAGGCAAATGCTTTTCTGAATTAGCAATTTGTCAGGTTCTTTATATAATATTAATAGATATTAAGCTTTGAGAAATAACAGGATGTGTAAAGTCGCATGGGGGATAAGATAAATAACGAACTAATATGAAAACGATAAGTTACAGACATATTTAATATACGCTACCTGACCGCCAGTTATCTGACTTCTCTGACAAAGTCATTTAAATTGACACTGAAAATTTCATCTATTTCTGTACATAATCATTCTTTATAAATAATCCTTTTTACAGTGTTCCTTATCCTCTGATTCACTATCCGCAATTTCAGGTAAACGTGGTCTATTACTGCCCAAAACACTTTTTGAACATTAATATAATAGATAGTTTCTAAGACATAAAATAAAATACGGATAAATACTAAATTTCTCATGCAGTGTTCTGATAGAAAGCATGATCTTGCTTTCTATTCATACGCACTAAAAGGTTCAGAAAGTATACAGCGCGTTAAGTTTTACTCCTACTTCTTTTAACATTCGTTATCTGATACGAGATTAACTTCGCAAGTTAAACAAGATATTTTCATATGCACTGCAAGAAATTTACATTATAAACGCGTTTGAATTCTTCCACATTCTCAAGTAACATGGAACGTCTTGGAATATAATACTTGAGGAGTTCGCTGTTAGGTATATCGTAACTATGTGCTGTATAATATCTGAACAACTGTTTCATCTGTTTATATTCCTGCAGCAAAGAGCCGTTCTTTACATAATAATAATAAATATATTTTTAGAGTGCTTACCACCGTAGTGCTTAATAAAGCTATGTTAAATTTATTACAATTTTTATTGTCACGGCTGTCTCCCCAGAATTCATGAAATAATTTTTTTCTAGTTTTTGCTAAAAAAAGACTTCTAATAAAAAAATAATTTTTGTTGGTGTATAAGCGTCAAATAACAGACTGAAAATATCTATTGACATTATAGTCTAACTAAATGATAAATATCATTATAGATAAACTCACATATTCATTTAATTTTAAATAGAAACGCAAGTAAATAACCTCTTTTCCACTTGTGATAAATAAAAATTAGTCGTTTGTTTTATTATAAATTGGGTATATTAAATACGAATTTCCAAAATTTAAGACATATTTTTCATAAACATGCCGTAGTTTACATGGTTATATACAGATATTTATCATAATAAGTTATTTTTCATTTATTTTCAGGTTAGTATAATTGACACGATATATTATTGCCACGTTATTTCTTTTATTAACATTGAGAAAATGTTATTATTAGGCCAAAGGGGCTTTGTCTCTGAAGGACTATTGTTTTCGTTTTGCGATTTTGCGTCGGAAACATTAAATGTCGGTTCACTTTTCAGACTGTTGCCACCAAATATTACAGCCCTGTATTATATTTAAAGACATTAAATAATAAAGAATGTGCATAAATGTATGTATGTTTCTCACATTGTGATAAAACGACAGTACCTAGAGCCATCGACTTTTGAATAACATAATCCTGCTGCGAATATAGGCATCTGGAAGCCCAAATTTAAAATTTGGAGTTTGGTTTATTATCGATTTTCTATTTTGTAAATCTTTAACGAATTTTTGATTCACAAACTCAAGTATTTCAAAGCCAGCAATGGCAACGTGAAAAACATTTCATCTCCAGCGCGTGAGACTGTGTATAGGAAATTCTAAAGATATGCTCAGTTTAAAATTATTTTACGATATTGCTGCTGAGTTGAATTTTATTTTTTCGGTGCGAAGAATATGATATTTAATAAATAAAGGTAACACAGAAAACGTTAAAAACGCCCCTTTAGACGTAATTTAAAATCTAACACCTTTCTTTTTTTTTTTTTTTTAAAAATTCGAATTGGTTTGCATGTTACCAGTTTCAGTTTTTTGCCTTGTCTCCTCTATGTTCTCGACGTTGTATGAACTCTAAGCTCATATTCACGTGTATGCTCTCCGCTTCATGCGGCAATCGTTTAAGAAGTCTGATGAATCGTTCAGTTGTGACGCTACTGAATAGCTTTTCTTTTTGTAGTCAGCATGGTAATATTTTATGGACTTTATATTTCGCACATTGAAACGTATGCATGTACATGGGCTTCCGAATTCGACCGACAGATTCAGAGGGATTATAGAAGACATCAAGTGTATGAAAAATTACCATAAAACATGAGCTAGCAAACAGTGTTCAGTTTCAGAAAATCGCAAAAATAATTTTGGAGGGAATGGCGACGAATGGGAAAAAAAGGGGCCTATAGTAAATAGAAAAACGTTTGTTTGGCATAAACAGGATTACATTGCATCACATTTCAACATCAGAATGACGAGATAGTTTTTTTAGGTATTGTTTCAAATTGCGGCCGCGAAGCACAACGGACACCGACTGACAAAGAATTACTGAACCTGTTCAAACACACCGGTGTGCTGGCGATGTCTGCTGAAGCGATGACGATCTATGCTGACAGATCTTCCGCTCTACCCACAGGCGTCTGATAAAACAACCGATTTCAGGTGGTCCAAAGAAAGAAATCCAAGGGACTGATGGGAAATCCAAGGTGCTTTCCATGATGGTGTAATGCATCATCCTGCATGAACTTTGTCTCGCATTTCTGGTACTCCCTGCATCCAATCCAGGACATGCTTTAAGAAAACAATTTACGCCATTGAGCCTTTCGGGCAGAGAGTACAGTCCCAACATATGATCTCCGATAATCTCAACCCAGATGTTAACACCGAAATTGTGTAGCACTTTCGACGGGATAGTGCTGTAAGGAATTTCGGACTACCACGTATGCGCACTGGGCATGTTGACCATGCTTTTCTTCTAAAGCAAACTTCATATGAGAATGAAGCAGTGGCGGGAAACTATGAATACTTCTGTATGGCATCAAGCATCCAGCGAACGAAAGCTAACCGAAAGGAGTATTTTGCATCGCATAGGAATTGAACCTTCTGTACGTGGAAGGGATGAATATTTTCTGCATGTGAAAGTAGCACATATTTTCTGCACGCAGAACCTTTCACATTTTATGACGAATACAGAGTTCAGCTGCAACCAATCGCACACTGGTCGACGAGGAAATGGCAAACCGTTGCAATTGTCGTTTTATGTTTCAGGTATGCGTTCTTGTCCCAGCCGTCGATCAATGTTCGTGAAGGCAGTATGGTCCGGACAACGCCTCTTTAAATATTGCTCTTGGTGCTACATTGTCTGTGCTAGGCGTCCCGTGCTACCTGCCCGGCCATAAATGAGATACATATCCACAAACTCCTCGTTCGTGTAATCTGATACGTTGTTTCAGAATGAAGTTTAAAACTCGCGAATTCTGCAATGACCAGCAATGAATACTTGCTCGCTGCTTTTATTTTCCCCATATGCATAGGAAATTAACATACGAGAAGGTTTATACTTTTCGACTGCAGTTCTCATAATCCTCGCATTTATATGACCACTCTCTTCGTCAGGCTGACTCTCCGATCGACTTCTGTTTTTTGTGATTTTCAGCACTAATGTCGTTTAACGACCCGATCGATGTTCTATGGTAATTTTTCATCCTCTTAATGCCTACTATCTTTCCTCTGATTTTGTCGGTCCAATTCGGAAACATCCTGTATATGACTTAGTTCTATCAGTTTCATGATATTTTTAGAGCTTATAGCAGTATATATTTCTAAAGCATATATATTTTTATTGCACTCATACTAGCATTAGTACGTAAGATGTATAAATGCTAGTATCACAATGATATATCACAATATCTGTATATGGTTACATTAGAAGATAAGATTGTATTAGGAGTGTCTGCATCAACGTATTTACTTACATATTACTTATATTAATTTATTGTATTACACTAGTTTATGTATTTTACTCGTGCTCGTGATAGCCCATGTATTTACGTACAAATTTATAATGCCTGTTACAGAAATTCTGTTGCACATGCATATTTGTTTCAGAAGTATCTGCATCAATATATTTATTTGGACTAGTTCGTGTATTTTAATAGTATGTGCGTATGCATACACACACGCACACATACATATATATATACAGAATAGTAGTGTCTGTGAGAGAAAATCTGTAACTCTGGAGTAGAATTTCTCAGGTGATAATTAATCGGTTTGTGTACAACAATGGTATTAGTAGAAGTGATATATAATCATTAAATTCCCAGTTTTCTCATGGCTCCTGTTCCCCCTCCCAAAATTTTATCCCCTTTTCAGCTTACCAGCGAACATTTCATTTTTCGTGCATTTACTCTTGCAAAGGCAGAGGGACATGACCTAAGGCAATAAGCAATAGTTATATTCGACAGCTGTAAATCAAAGTTATCGAATACAGGGCTTTGCGTCAGTATGTCAACAGCAGAATGGCAGATAAAATTATCTCGAAAGGCAAACATTTTGCTAAAGCCATGTCACAACCTTTATTCATCAATTGCATACAGCTGAACGATAATGATTTCGACCTTTTGCTAGGCATGTACTGATAAGTATTTAAACTTGAACCTTCCTGTGTGGGGTAGTATTAATATATTCTATGTTATTGTTCCATTTCCTTCCTACGGTGCCTCTCGGCTGCTCCAAACGACCGCACGATCTACTTTCCCCGACCATTTATTTCACACCATTTGTTGCCGGCCATATGAAACATTCACGACAAAAGGCCCGGTTCAGGGACTTTTCAGGTAATTTGTAGTGGGGTGTGAGTAATCTAGCAGAGTAGGATCTAATCTAATGGAGTAAATACATTATGGGGGGGTCGCTTGATTGCTAGAGGGTGGGGAGTCCTCGTATGGCTAATGAATGTTTTAAGCCAGGCAGTACTTCAATCGCACCTGCGAAAAACACGCAGAATTCAATGGTATCTTCGTAAGTGCATTGCTTTGAAGAGATTATATTCAGTCATGACTGGAAACATTACACTGATTGGTTTCTTACTTAAATTCAGACATAACTGGAACTGAAAATTCTGATTCTTGATATCCCTTTAATTAGCTTTATCTTGTAATTTAACAATGTTGTGAATTAAGATGGTACTTGAGATTTCGTTCATAATTAAACAAGCAGATAACATTTGAGTAGAATTTGGAGTTAGCCTAAGCTACTACAAGTTGATTTTGGATTTAATTCAAATAAGTTACATATTTAATTTTCGTGTTATTAAGATTACGTTAAGATAGTTTAAAACATTGCTGAGGAATATTCATTAGTATCAATTTTTTTGTGAATTTAAGTATCTAACTTCCGTATGTAAATTAAATACAATATTAAAATAATAAAATTACTTATATAAATTAATTGACTTCAGTTTAATGAAATTCACT
>KK121655.1:933302-943538 GCA_000611955.2 Stegodyphus mimosarum | reverse complement strand
AAAAATTTTTAGCTTTAAAAAATAATATTCTTTAGCTTATTATAATAATATTATTATAATAATATTCTTTAGCTGTAAAAACATAATAAAAATATAAGAAGTAAAATATAATAAGTAAAATAGTACCTAAAATATTCTTTAGCTTTGAAAATGATAGTGAATTTAAGCTAATAATTTATCTCCATACATGAATTAGAAGCATATTGCACTTCTTTTTGCTTACGGTAAAAATGTTAAATATTTGTTATTATATGGAATCTTTAAAACTGAATATCCGAATCCATTCTTATATTTGATAAATAAATTTAAATATGATTAAAAATATATATTTAAAAATAGAAAATATTTAGTGATTGAAATGAATTCCGAATTGTAATTAAGGTTTATGTATTAAAATGGATATAAAAAAATTCTTCTTTGTTATTATTGATGCGTATAAAATAATATTGCTCTCTAAATACATTTAGAAAAGGTTTTTAAATGTGTAAATATGTGTAGAACATTTTAGTAACATAAAAGTATAAATGTATTAAAGTGAGTCCTAATTTACTTCACCTTTGCAGAAGCTGGTATACTGTAAAAAATATAGTTCTCGTACAAACAAAAGTCTATATCAGTCTATAAACTAATAAAAGGAACTAAATATACCATAGTTCCTCCCTAAAATGAGTAAAATGTAAATAAAATTTCACAAATTACTGACATCTCAGTTGTGTTCATCATTAGATACTGTATTTACAGTGTCTTCACTTGGCCTGCTACTTTGGAAAAATGCCTACATAGATTTGATAAGAAATGCACATAAGCATTTTACAGAGAAAATAAATTTCATTCATATATTCTGCATTTTTTTATTTTCCTTAGATGTGCAAGTTTTGGGATTATTATGTAAAAATATAGCGATTTTACAATGAATAAAAATATACCACATAGTATGCAGCTCTTTAACTGTACCGCATTCAGTGCGCAATATATATAAATAATATTTTCGTTTTTATTTCTCAGACTTTGATTAACGTATCATCTAACAGGTCAATAGCTAAGAAGAAGATTATTAGACAATGTTTTGCACGTTTCTTAAATTTAGGAACTGAGTCTTATGTTGCGGGAGAAGCTTTCACTAGATGTCAGAAAATGAAAAAAACACTTTTTTTGACAGAGAAAATCTTAGTAATAATAGTTTCATTTAATGTATTACTAATAATTAATATTATAAAACCCAGTTTTATATCATGTCTAATTCTGTTTATATACTTCTGTGTACGTAAACGATTGCACATGGCTCCTTCCTCATGATATCGTCGAATTATTCATCATTGACATCGCAGTTATTTAAATTTTGGTTTCAATATTTTAGGCTATTAAGAAACTTTGTCACAGTTTTGACTGGCGGTCGGAATATGAGGGCCTAGTACCTCTCGAGAAGACTTTCAGCTGAACTCGTTTTAAATTTTCTCATGTCGGAAAAACATACAAAACTTATGCATTACTTAGGCCTCGAACTCGAATCCAGTGACAAGATGGGAAATTCAGTCAGCTTTCGCAGACTACTCTATCATCCCAATGATTTTAACCTGCTTATCATACACAGTAGAATTTTAACTATAACACCATTAACTTTCAAAACTGTAAAACAATACTGGGCGAAAAATAAATTCATTTTCTCTGTCTAAGTTAGATAAATCCAAAACCCGGTATTTTTTGAAGCCAGATCACCCATCATCGTTAAAAACGTATTTTACCGAAATTATTTATAACTATTGCCGTAGGATAACTGTTGAACAATTATATTCATTCTCTCATAACGTTTGAAAAAAATATGGACTCTAACATAAATGAGTTTGGATTATCCGAATTGAGTGACACAGAATGAACTCGGTTAATCGATTTTCGTATCTAAAAACATCCCTATTTTGAACAAATCATTTATTAGTTAACATAATAATTTTATTTTGAATAGACATAAATTTATTTTCAAATCATAAACATTTGAATTCGACATTACATTATTATTTATTGGTAGAGCAATTGAAAATAATATAACACCAATAACAAAGGCTGATAATTGCAGTGTTTATCACATCATAATCCGCAGCTACTATATTTGCTGCTTTCCTCTTTTCTGGATAATTTATAATTTTTAAATTGCCTTAAACTGAATGTTTATTTTGTTTTCATTTAGGTACTCTAATAATCAATAATATGCTTACTAAACCAGCATTTTTATCTATACCTGAAGACTGAGTCTGAATAAAAGAAATAAATCTGGAATAAAATAGAGGTGGTAGTGTTATAAGGTATTTCTTTCGTCTTCTTGGTGTAGTGGTCACCACGCTCGGTAGGTATTCGAGAGGTCCGTGTTTCGAGTCCCGGCGAGGGCATTGCTCATTTTTCAAGTCAATTGCTTCAAAAAATACCTGATGACTCTACACCCGAACTAAAAAGGTGGTGGAGGATGATTCTCCACCTCCAGGAATTGGTGACTGGGTCCCCTAATCCCTCTAAACGGGATTATATAAGGTACTTTTCCCGTCTTCTTGGCGTGCCTTTGTGGTGTAGTGGCCAGCACGCTCGGCGCGTATTCGAAAATTTCGTGTTTCGAATCCCGGCGAAGGCATTGCTCATTTTCCCTCTACCCCTGTTTTAAAAATAACCTAATGTGTCTACAGCGTACGATTGGTGAATAAAGAGACTAATGATACCAAATAGTCTTATAATATCAACGATTATTAAAGAAGAAATTGGAGGGATAGACGAAGAATTTCGTTTCCTGCGTCTGTAATAATTTCCACATGTTCGGTGGAAGTATCATTGCTGTTTTTTCTAAACGCGTTTTACTAAGTCGAATAACTTATCATTCGGAAAATTTATGGCATATTAATCTAGGAACAGTTATGTTTTAAAGCTGTTGTAAAATATCTAGCAAATTATTTCATTTCCATATTATTATATGGAAGCGTTTATCAAATATGAATACATTCTCTGCTGATTGAAGGTATTTTAATGCTTGTGTTCATTCTAATGGTGTCCAGAACTCTTTAAGAACAATTTTCAAATCTAAATTTATTCGGAATTTAAGAAAATTCTCGCTTTAAAGGTTATTTATCTAATCCCCCCCCGCATGGCAAGGTAAAATTGTATTGTGCGATTTTATATCTATCTTATTTGAGAGTATATTAAAATACTAATTACGCTTTTAATCCCATTGAAGTATTTAACAAATTTATAGAATCACAATAAATTCTTTCTTTGCTTAGATCCTTTTTAATTTTATCAGACATTAGTAAAAAGGATATTACTCTCTTCTCATTCTAAATTATAAGTGCGTGTGGAGATTTCTGCAATCAAATATTTAAGTAAAGATATTTGGGAAGCATTTGTGTTGAAAATTTAATTATTAAAATCACTTTTAAGGTTTAAATTACTGCTAAAGCTTTAGGAAAGAAACTAAGATACACTGATAAAGCACTACATATTGTAGTTTAGAGTTAGTAAGGAAAATAAATTCCGGAAACTGCTTTTTACGTACTATGTGCTTGAAATGACTGTTAATTTTCGGTAATATTCTAGATGAATATTTTATACTAATAAGAGCAATAAAGTTCTGGCATTTACATGACATCATTTAAGATATACGATTGCGGTTTCACCCAAATATTCAAACAAGAAATATAACCAAAACAAATAGAAAAAGAGAGAGAGACAGAAAAACTCTAACCATGTACATAAAATATGCATAACAACAGCAGTAAAACCTAAAAAGCGTACAGAATTATAACAAAAAAGGCTGTAAAACATATGATATAAAGAAAACGTAAAAATTAACAGGGGAGGAAAGCACGAGGAGCATAAAATAAAGATTACTTGATGTGTGTATTTATGTGGCTTCGCTATTTACATAAGCAGTTGTAACATTAAATAATGTCTTAGCATTTCATGGTCAGTAAATGAATGTTTAATATGATACTTCCCTGCAGCAATTTTCATCTGCAAGTGACTATAAATGGGATTGCTTCATAATAGCGCCCAATTATAAAGATTCAGACATTTTTATGTAACGCCCATTGTTCTGAAAGACAAAAGCTTTCTTAGGGAGTCTCTGGCAATAGGGAATCTGCACTGTTGAGGCATATAGTTTCTAACTTGTAAAAGAACCTCCGTAAAGTCGCAGGCAGATATGTCTTATGTACTTACATTGAGGAATATAAAAAAAGTTGAAACCAAAAGTTAATGCTTAAACAATCTTTTTAAACTTATATTTGGCCTAAAGCTTTATTTAACAATGTGCGTTTAAAAGCTCAGTTTGGCAGTCTTTTTCGATGAAAATTCAATTTTGATGAATCTGTAAAGACATTTTAAAAAGTCGAAGAACGAAAAAAAAACAGCTTTACCTTTTTTATTAACCGAAAGTTAGTTAAAAAAAATTAAATATTCAAAAATGGCAGATTAATGAGGTTTTTAAGTATGCGTTTGTCTGTTCGATGTACCGTAATTTTCGGCGTATAACACGCATCTATAATTTCGAGCTATATTTTTTTAATTTTAGGTATATGTGCCGTAAAACGCGCACTCAGTTCTTTACGAAGAAAGCTAAAAGATGCATGTGCAACGATTTTATCTTTTGAGGTCACTTATTCGAAGATTCGTTCTAGACTTTCGAACAATGGTAAACCGAACTGACAAGCGATAAGTGGAACAATATGTGTATGGATTAAACGCTAAAGGGAGGAAATATGCAAAGAGAGTGCACTGTATTCAGTGCTTGTGTCTAAAAGAATGCTATTGTAGGATTTTGAGAAAAGGGGGATATAATTTAGAGTAAGAATGCACTTCCAATCGGAAAAAAATTACAGAATTATAATTCAGGTGTGTTAAATTGAAGCCGTGATTTTGAAGTGAGCATAGAAGGTTTAGTTAAAATACAATTGATCTGGAACGGATGATGATTATTTATGTATGGATCAGAGTAACAGTGATGGTGAAGATGAAACAGAAATCGATGATGTGCCTGAAGATAAAACGGAAGACGAGCTTGTCATGTATCCGATGATGAAAAATTTTTAAGTTCAAAGGGAACGTAATTTCCTTTAAATACACTGCATAAGTACATGCAAAAATATAACTTTTGTATGCTGGTTTGTTCCGTATTTTTAATATATCATTTTTATATACGACGTATAACGCACACCCGTAAATTTTCATTATATTTTTGGTGTTAAAAGTGAGCCTTCTACGGATGATCATACGGTAAACTGTTTTCGAGTCTTAAGAATTTTCTTTTCCAAATCTTTTCAACTATTTGGTTTATTTAAATAAATGCTAAGTATGTATTCGTGTTAACATTTCATGCGACTATCATTCAAATAAGGGAGGTCTCAGGGAGATTCCCGTCTTATCTGTCAGTAACTGTTGAACTAGTAGGGTTTTAGTTAGCAATTCCAGTTATCGTTTCAAAAGAAAATTCTGCATACATAGAGGTTCTGTGGCATGGATGTGCTTTCATTTTCATGAATGTTACTATCAGGTTAGAAATTGTTTCCGGTAGCAGTGCGGGCAGTGAGGTAGCCAGAACTTTTGCCGCCCAGATGGTCACTGAATTTGCCACCTGTGGCGGTTTTTGGACTTGCCGCCTATTTTGATATGCAAACAAACAACTACAAAATATAATAAACAAATAACTACAAATAATAAATAATAGTAAAAATAATATCAAAACTACATCTAGAGAAATAAATTTAAACTCTACATTTTTTGACGAAAAACTTTGATTGCAGCATTTTAAAATTACGTTATTATTTTACTTGTTCCTTTGTTGGCCAACAGTGATTTGACATTGAATCCTAGTGACATTGTAGATATCAATTTGATTCCTCCAGTTATGGAGACAGTAGAGAAAGATTCCTTAAATGGAAAATACAGATTTGTAGCTCTTATATACTTCTTAAATGATTTTTTTCAGAAAACTCTTTTTACAACTAGCAACAATTACGACAGTTGAGAAGAAAGTTACAATATGAAGCTTTGTTCTGGAAATTGCATTTTAGAATAAAGTGCAAAAATTCAAAGGGACTGTCCTTCGACTTTCTCGTAATTCTCGTAATGACTTTTAGCGCAATCATAAATGCCTTACATTTGCCTGTGAGTTTGAAGCATGGTCAACTACAAGAAGCTGGCCATGGTTTGAAGGTTGCTCGCCGTCGAATGTTGTGCACATTGAAAATGCCTTCGTGTACCTCGAACTGCTTCTGAACATGACCTGGAAATCACTGTGTGTGTGTGTAGGAGGGGGGATAGGAAACATTGTCGGAACTCTACAAGCAGAAGATAATCTTCCTTTTCTAGAGCTTGAGATCTCTGAAAATGGAATGAGCGATGAATTGAGTCACACGTAAACGATATCAAATATCTCTCGTGTCAGGTCTGTTTTCTACAAAGTTCAAGACAAATTCACCTGCGTTTGAACGCTGTACAGCTTTCAGTAGACGTATTTCTCGACTGCAGACATCGAAAGTAGTTTTTCTTTTGATGTTTGATTTTTTGTGTCACTTCAGTTCATTTGCATTTATGCATTCCTATACAAAACATGTTTGTTGTAGTGTACTCCATCAACTTTCACAGTTTGTCCCATGAGTTGTGTATCATGCTGTATAAAAGATTATATAAGCATAACCGCTACCAACAGTAGCAAAAAATAGTAAGAAATTTAACATAATGTAGTGCACTACATCAATGTTGCCGATTACACATTCACTCACTGGAATGCTTCTGCTAGATCAATATTTAGAGATATGGAAGCAAGTCAATTAGTGAGGTATACAAAACGATTTAAAATTTGTTTCCTCCAATTAGTGAGGTATACAAAACGATTTAAAATTTGTTTCCTAATTTTAAGACAGAATCATTTTCGGGAATAAAACTAATCGGACATAATTGCAAATGTGAAATGAATTTTGTGAGACAGAAAATTGAAATATATCTCTTATAACTAAAATTTCATATTTTTGACTTCCGAATATTTCTTGGGAAGCACGCAGAAATTTGGATTACGGTAAATTCCCCTTAACCCGAACTCTCATAAGGGGAACACTCGGTTAACATGAACAACCGACCCGGCAGTGATGTATATGATTACATGAAGTTTTATTTGTCAGTCCGAAGTTCAGTAAGCATGAATTACGAACTGTTTTTTGAGTCTGTTTTGTCTTACGATTTTGTCATTTAACACGAACTTTCAAAGTTTTTGAGATTTTTTCTTTATGTTACTCTGCTAGAGCTGCGTTCAGAAATTTTCCGTCCTGCATAACTGAAAAACGTTACAGAATGCATCGCATTCAAGCATAGCCAGCATGAGTAACTTTGCCTGACAATCGCGATCATCGTGTCAACTATAAGCTTCATTCGCATTAACTATGACCTTTAATAACAAATGTAATTACATGTTCAGGTGTATTTTATATTCTTTAAACGTTAGCTAGAACGACTAATGTTAAATCTTGAATAATTCTGAATTAAACGAATAAAATTATTTACTTCTTTTCTTCTTCCAATGATTACAGAGGCGAGTTAGTTCGCTTTCTTCCTAAAACACAGCAGGACTCAGCATACTAAATGAATAATTGGAGTTAAACTTTAAATGAATTCCATTCACAATAAAATATTTGCATAAATTTACTGCCCTGAGGTTTAGCTACATTCGAACTGTTGATGATTTGTGTTTCTGTGCTTGAGTAAGAAATGAACTAACAACCAAGAGTTTTCTTTTATGCTATTATTAATAGGAATGAATAGGTTTTCTGTTTGTTTAAAACTACCAAGTAAAGACTTTTCGCAACTTAACACCTTGCGCGTACGTGCGCAAATCCTAATATTTACAGTATATCTAACCTCCGTACCCTTACCAGACTTAAAGTGGCTTCTTGGCAGTGTCAATTAAGTCTTTCAAGATCATTAAACGGCAACACTAAGTGGTTCTGTCTTTTAACTGCGCTCGGAAGAGGTCATTAGCTGAAACTGATGCCTTTGCTCCTGATAAAGAGGTTAAGTAAAGAAGAATCAAAGTTTTGAAAGGTAAGGTGCCGCACAGAAGTGTTTTCTAAATTAAACCTTGATGTACTTATTAGCTTAGTTTCAAAGTTTCGAAGTTTTACAAAGATTAGTTATGCAGTTTAATTTATTACACTACAATCAAAATATTCGTTCCTAGAAATAAAATTTTAATTCTTTAGTCATTTAACGAGACAAACTTTAAAAGTTAGAGTAATAAATTTTAGCTTCCTATTAAATGTGATTATTATTATTTAAGTTTCTAAAAATGAACTTTTATTTGTTCGGTATTTGGTCTGCTCAACAAGGAGAGAAATTGGTATACTTATAAATATCCATAGAATTTGAGTGGCATCATTGTTTATTTATTTGACAGAAAGTTCA
Organism: Stegodyphus mimosarum; assembly: GCA_000611955.2. Taxonomy (NCBI): domain Eukaryota; kingdom Metazoa; phylum Arthropoda; class Arachnida; order Araneae; family Eresidae; genus Stegodyphus; species Stegodyphus mimosarum. Next base: position 935,111 of record KK121655.1, on the reverse strand, counting down.
ATTAATATATTTTTTCCCAGAAATTTTACAGTTGCCAAGAAAACATTTGTGTCCAGTGTAACATCTTTACAGAGTAAAACATTCTGAAGAAGTGTGGCCATATTTGTAACGTTTCAAAGGCAAAAACCTTGGTTTGATTTATCGGTATTGTGAATATTTCAGAATGTTTAGCTTCATCCGCGAATAGAGCGAAGTAGGGTCCGAGTGAATAAGACCGCTTATTGCTGTAAAATTGCTCTATTTGTTAAACTAGCTATAGTTTCAATCTTGAACTCAATTAAAATCCTGATGCTGCTAAATACTCCGAGATATCGCAATTGCTCCATTAATAATTTGCAGGCACAACACCAGGAACATTGAAGATCAAAATTATATGGTATGTCCGTATATTATTCGAGTGATAATTCAATGAGTATGATTATTTATTCTTACTTTTTTATTTGCTGAAACACATATTTCTAAAGTAAAGGTCAACTGCTGATAGCAGTTTAAATTTGAGCATAGCATTCAATTTCATTACATTTTGAATGCTACACTATTTCCCTGACTAAGTAATTTTCTAGGAGGTTTCTACTTTTTTCACTCCATGCACAAGGTATCTCGTGGATAACGTGAATACGAGCCAGTTTCCCTGAGAAAGTCTTACACGAAGACATTCCTCCTCTTAGGAGATAGCCCTCGTGGCTTCATCATATTCAAATAACCCAAAGAGAATGCTTAACTCCTTATTTAAAAAATGGCTAAGAAAAAACACATTAATTAATGGATTGTTGCTACCTGAAGTTATGTGAAATACTCCAGTAACTTTTTATTTAATTGCGAAAAATATTTTATGAATTTCTATAAGATTCCAATAAACATAAGAAACAAAAGACATTTACGGTACCATGAAATATACTAATATATAGTATGGTCTCTTTTATAAATTAAAGGCATCTTTAATAGTATACACAATATGGTATATAAATAATCACAGCAGATACAAAAAGAAAACACTAAATAAAAGTTTTTTCTAACCTGGATTAAAAATAAAGACAAAAATTACGAGAAACTCTGTAATTTTTATGATTGCGCTAAAAGCACAGGGATTTAAGCATTTATGTCACGTGGAATTTGAAATAGCAAACGCTGCATTTTAATTAAATAAACATATGTTAACAGTCATTTAAAAATCAATCCATATTCAAGCATGTAATATTTTAATACTTATATTTTATGAAATTAAAAAAGTGTCAGATGCATACGCGGACAGATACAGCCTCTGAAAAAAATGTTTTAAAATGAGTTTAAGAATTTTTCAGTTGTTTTACCTTTTTAAGAAATATTTAACTTCTGATAGTTTCACCTTAGAAGTAACACAGTAATTACAGTTTTTAATCCTTTTTTTTTTACTTTTTTTAATTTCTAACTAATTAGCAACGCGGAAGTAATACTAACAAAGTGAGAAATAACAAAAATGTAATGTTGCAGGGAACACAAAATCACATTAAGTTAAAATACGCCTTTAGATTTTTTTTTTTCAGATTATAATGAGTTTTGTGTAAAATGACTAGAAATTGTACGACCACATTGAAAAATGATTAGAGAAGAATAAAATTAAATTATATAAAAATTTGTTATCTGTAGTAAAAATGTGTGACTTTACAACAAAATGAAGAATTATATGTGCGATACCTAAAACAGGAATAATATTCTTATGACGGGAACTCACACTACAACTCAAATTTGTCATAGCTCTTTTAAGCAGCAACTACAACGGATTATTCTAAAATTAACATTCGTTCCATATTTATTGTGAAATGAACTGTA
>KK121655.1:922769-933235 GCA_000611955.2 Stegodyphus mimosarum | reverse complement strand
ATATGGATTCAAGGAAATCCTATTCTGATGGGCTGACGATGGCGCATCTTAACATTCGGAAAGACTGGTAGCAAGATTAGCTCTTTGAAATCAACACCACGAGGTACCGTCTTTTTCTGAAAATAAGACATCCTCCGAAAATAAGCCCTATCGTGATTTTCGGAACTTTTTGTAAAATAAGACATCCTCCGAAAATAAGCCCTAGTTAAAATAATGTCACAAAAAGAATTCGTTAAAAAATGCAGATGATTTATTAAGTATTTATTAAGTTTATTAAGTATTTAGCTTTCCTAATACTCGTATTTCAGAGAAATGTTTGAAACAAAATATTCCGAGAAATTAATTGTTTACCTCTACAGTTCGTTTCAAATTAATTTTTGGAATTTATCTTAAAAATAAAACATAAGGCAGCAGTCTACATTGAGCGACAGTGCAGGTATACAAAGTTCATTCATTTCAGTCTTGTAAGTCTGATTATCTCCTCATACGTAATTTTATTTAAAAATAAGGTGAATAATTTTTAACTCCAGTTAAAATGAGTACAAAACGAAAGAGCTATTCCGTCGAGTACAGAAAGGGAATCGTGGAAGACTCCAGGGGTGTAAATTTTGTAGCATTCTGTAAAGAGAAGATGCTGGATCTCCGCATGGTTCGTAAATGGCGTGCAGACTACGATTACCTGTGTCAACTGGTGGACCAAGGAAATGAGAAAAAACGCAGAGTTGGATCAGATCGGCAGCCGTTATTTTCAGAGTTGGAAGATTGCATCTGGGAATGGATTGCAGGCAGGAGAGCAATGGCTTTGGTTGTGCGCAGGGCTGATATTCAAAAATTTGCCCTTGAAACAGCAATTGAATTTGATATATCCACAGAAGAATTTAAAGCATCGTCACACTGGTTGGACAACTTCCTTAAACGATATGAACTGGATCAACAACATTGTTTAAGCTGGAAGACAATGAAGTTGTTAAGCGTGCACTTGGCGTTTAAGCTTTTTGTTGATGGCATCGATTTTTCGAAATACCAACTCTCCAACATGATTGCTATGGATAAGACTGCGGTATTCCTAGGCCAAGGAGCTCAAACAACAGTTCACCACAAGGCTTCTTCGTCAATTTACGTTCCTTCTGCCGGTTACGATAGTGCACGTGTTACCTGTATTTTGGCGATTCGTCTAGATGGCAAGAAAGTATCGCCATTTTTAATCACTAAAGGTAAAAAAGACCAGATTCAACGTGTTTCAGGAATTTATGTCATTGAAAGTGAAGAAGCCTGGTGCACCCAAGCAGTTATAAGAAAGTGGGTTGATTTTATGCTGCCACCACTGTTGAGGGGTCAGAATAGAGGTTTACTAGTTTGGGATTCAGCTAGTATTCACTGTGCTAAAGACATGAAAAACTTTCTTGCTGAGAGGAAGACTGATCAAATAATGATTCCGACAGGAATGACTGGTTACCTCCAGACACTTGACATTGAAATAAACAAGCCATTCAAGGATCATTTGAAGATGGAAATCAATGAGTATATTGAAAACAGAATGGTGAGAAATCATTGAGGTAATTTTGTAAAACTAGGCTTACAAGAAGTTGTGAATTGGGTAAGGGACAAAATAACTGACAGTTATGTTTCCAATGCACTACGAACAGGCTACTTGGACAAGAAGTATTCATTTAACTATAGCTATATCGCAAGACATGAGAGATTTGGACCAATGATTCGACAGGAAATGGATTTGGAAAAAAATCAGAATATAATTCAGAATTATATTTATGACGATGTTCCAGAAGAAGATGACATGACTGTAATTGAATAAATTTAAATTTCTGTATTCTGTGTAAAATAAATATTAAATAAAAATATATAAATATACTTTTATTTTTGCCCTCCCCCAAAAATAAGCCCTAGCGCGTATTTTGGACCAAAAAAGAAAGTAAGACAGTGTCTTATTTTCGAAAAAAGACGGTATTAAATAGAAAGAAATCACTGTTGTAATATAGAAGTTTCCTCTTCCAATTTGATAGCACTTCTAAACAAAGTAGGGATGTGATATTATTTTCGCTAGTGCAAATAATTAGCGTTTTTATTTCTGTGCATTTCTTTCTTGCAACAAATAGAATTCTGGTACAGATTTTGGAAAGAGAAGTAACTAAAAATTGACAGCATGAGAGTATTAATAACTGAAGACTCAATGAATGAAGCGAATACTTTTTTTTTCAATCACAAGCGATACATCATCAAGAGTACCCATTGCACAGTGCAGCCAGGTAATCCCTTTAAATTTGAACTAAATGTGTGTAATAGTGTAAGATATTTTAGACTTGAACCTCACATTCTGATTATTGATATGGTAACAGTGATCCTCATGTGAATTGTAACATGATTGCATCGTAACTGCCATGAGATTTCTCGAGAACGTAATAAAGTCTGTGCGTTGACCAGTTTATCGTCTCGTCTTTCCCGTACTTGTGAAGAACCGTAGCACATACCAGCTACTTCATTTTGTAGGAGCATTTAGTGACAAGTGTGTAGGAACATGATCGAAAGCGCAACTACGAAAATATACTACAGGGGATGGATACGTTTTGTGAATGCTTGTGTAAGGAGTTACCAAGTGTTAAGACTTTCATCAAGTGGGAGAAGAAAGCTTTTCGTCTGGGAAGTGTTTTGGTTCACCAGCCCCTTATCCTTGTCAGCCTCAAATTTCATATCTTACGACACCATAAAATGTCTCATCAAATTATACGTTAGGAAGAAGTGATCCGTGAATAATGATGCGTTGCGGGCTAGTGTGCTTGAACCCCCCGAGCATGTGGTACCGCAACTGCTAAAGCGGATGAGTAGAAAAGCATTCAAGACAAGGATAATGGTGGTGCATATAAATAATATTCGGCAAATAATAGTAACATAACAATTAAATAATTGCTAGTGGACTTTCTAGTCACCCTAAACATATTATTAGACGTGAGTATTCTTGAGCATCTATTCAGTACCTTGTGTAGGTTGGGATACGTCACTTGAATATGGCAAAACACGCGAAGGATATCTACCTAAAGGAAGGGATGCCTTCGTAGAGGACATTATATGGGAGACTGGCTTGGATTCCCTTCACACATGGGAAAACCACAAAAAACAACCATGCAGCCATCCGGGTTTCCTGGGGTCGAACCTGCTCAAACTATCAGTATTTAGCGACTTTAACCACTCGACCACTAGTGGTGCGTACTTTACGCGAAGTTAAACTTATGCTCAAAAATGAGGGAAGATTTTGAACATCGAAAGTTAGTTAAGAACTAAAATTCGACATAGAAAAGGAATTTATAGGCAGAGTCAGCTCAGACAGAAAGAAAATTGTATAAGCTAACGGCAAAATTAGCCTGGCGAAGAGAAGATATTCGATTCACTTTTTTACTATTCCTCAACCTTCAATAATCTCCTTACATTCATGTATTCAGTTCCCATTGCTTGTTTGCTTGTTTAGCAACTTATGGAAAAGCATGCAAAGACGTCTATTTGCCTATTTGAGCAGGCATGCTTTTGTGCAGGAATTTTTAAGGAAAGCTGGTTTCTTATTCAAGTTACACATTAGAAACGGAAGAAACGTTAGTGAGATTCAAATAAACCAAACTAACCGCCAAAAGGAGGTAATTTGCATTCGCGTCCTCACCAAACGCCAAAAGTGCTAAATAATGATGATTAACTTTTCGTTTTTCCTCCAAGGCATTATTTTCACATAATAAAGAAATCTGAAAGGTTTCAGATTTTAAATTACGTCCAAAGGCGCGTTTATTTAACATTTTGTGTGTTACCTTTATTTATTAAATAACATGTTCTTCGCACTTAAACCATAAAATTCAGTTAAAGAACGATATCCCAAAATAATTTTAAACTGAGCATATCTTTAGAATTTTCTATACACAGTCTCATGCGCTGGAAATAAAAATGCTTTTTCCGTGCAGTGTTGCCATTGTTCGCTTTTAAATCGTTGACTTTGTTAATAAAAAATTCGTTAAAGTTTTACAAAATATGAAATAGATAATAGACAAATTTCAAATTTAAAATCTGGGCGTTCAAAGCGGTGTTTTTTTAACGTTTTGTGTGTTACCTTTATTTATTAAATATCATGTTCTTCGCACTTAAACCATAAAACTCAGTTCAACAGCAATATCACAAAATAATTTTTAGCTCAGCATAGCTTTAGAATTTCCGATACGCAGTTCCGCTCGTTGAAGATAAAAAGGTTTTTTTCCCGTAGAGTGTTGCCATTGCTCTGTTTGAGTTTGCTCATCAAAAATTCGTTTAAGTTTTATAAAATATAAAATAGATAACAAAACAAATTTCAAATTCCAAATTTGGGCTTCCAGATGCGCATATTTGGGTGAAAATGTACGTTATTCAAAATTGGATGGCTCTAGGTACGTTTGTTTTATCACAATGCGAGAAACATATATACATTTATGCAGATTCTTCATTATTTAATTTCTGTAAATATAATACAGAGCGATAATATTTAATAATAACGGGCATTCAGAGTGAACCGAAGCAAAATCGCAAAACGAAAACAATAAGCATTCAGTGACAAAACCTCTTTGGACTAACAACAACAAAAAACGTGTTTTCTCTAAATTCGAGTGAAGAAAAGCAGTTGGAGTGTACATTTCGCTACAAGCACATCGTGCGTTCGCCATGAAATCCAATATGCAGCATAGAAACATAAATCTTATGCGTTGGTGTGCGACGTATAGTGGCTGACTAATGCATCACGGATTCTTAACAAAGTTAATGTAACTATGCACAAGGCTAAGTTTAATATTAATAAAAGGGGGTTAAAATATAGAAAGAAAATCTAAAACAGGGATCCTCAACCACTTTTGCCACATGCACTCCTTTCACCATTGCTAAAAGATCATTACCCTCCTCCTTTCCAAAACTTGAAAAATAAGTATGTACATTTATCTAGATTTATATAATTCTTTAATATGTTTTAGAAATTAGATAATAAAAAGTGTAGAAATTGTTGATAAATACTAAATCTTGAATAAAAGTAGTTCTTTACATTCATAAGCTAAAGCAAAATACAATGGATGAAAAAGTTGACCTCATTTTCCACCTGAAAGTCTGAAATTCTGTCAAAGAAGAGATTTTCTTTCCGGTTGAGAACCCTTTTAATATCGTACCAGATTTTAATATCGTACCAGAGGATTTGTTAAAGTTTTATATGCTTAAACTGAACATCGCAATTTACCAATCTACTCTTAAAAAACTCACTTCTGCTAATACAAATGTTTTTGTCTTTTTAGCTTTACTGCAATAACGTTCTTTGCATTAACGCCACATACAGTTCCTGAATAAATTGCAAATTATTTTAAAATAACATATCTTTAGAATTCCCGATATTTTGTTAAGGATTACCATACACTTTTTTATGTATTCGCTACATTATTTCTTTAAAAATCAGCCAATAGAGAGGCCAGCGGCCTAAAAGAAAGCAGAAGGCAAATGATTTTAATAGTCAATTTAATTAACTTTTATTTAGTTAAGTTAAAATTAATTAAATTTCATAAAAAGGAAGAAAAGTAAATGATTTTAATGAGTCCAGATAGTGTCATTCGTTAAAAATGTGTAATATTCTTAGTTACAGATCTCCTGACATAAAAGAATTTTTATTTCAATCAATCAAAGTAAAAAGTAGAAAAAATATTTTTAACATCATTTATTACTATTGAGTCACTTGGTTTGCTACTAAGTAACAGAACGACTAGTTATGAAGGTTAAATATCTTACGCTTTACACTATGATGTGGAGAAAATAAGTATTCTATTAAACGCAGTAAAAAGACATTGCACTCTAATAGGATGGAATAATAGGGTGGTTCTAATACGATGGAATTCTAATAATGGAATCAAAATAGGGTTTTTTGGCGCCTGTACGTATGTAGGTACGAATGTATTTCGCACTATTAAAAAATGATTAGCTGTAGAACGTTAAGGTTAGGTTAGGTTATTCAATTACGGCAAAGCACATGAGGGCTATCTGTCTAAAGGGAAAGATGCCTTCGTGGAGGACTTTCTAAGGGAAACTGGCTCGTATACACGTTACAGATGGGGAAAACCACGAAAACGCCCATGAAGCCAGCCCGTTCGCGGGATTCTAACCTCGGACCGAACTACCAGTGTTCAGCGTCTTTACCGCTCGGCCGCTGGTGAGCCCGTAGAAGGTTGAAATTTTGCACATATGGGACTGCAATATACATCTAGTAGTAAAACTCTCTTTTTTAATGCAATCGACAGTATCAAAAGTATACGTATACTATACACATAGAAACGTTTTCGTAGCGAAAACCATGCAAACATGCAGCCAGCCCTTTCATCTGGAATCGAGACCAGGTGAAACATCCAGCATTCAGCTTTCTTAAACAATGTGGGTGGTCGAACCATTATTTATTTTAAAAGCTGGAGACGTGAAAAATATGCAATGCACCAGCTGGGACTCGAACCCAAGGTCTGTCGAATATATTTCGAGTATGCTTCCAATATACTTCGAGTATGCTTCACGAAGGTTTGCGGAAAGGAGGGAGAAAGTATCTTACAGGGTAATACAATGAAATGTCTGGTCGGTTATATGGGTAATATTGAGGCGGTAATGCTATAAAATTCCTGTTACATGGTTCATTACTTTTAACGACAGAAAACAACACTTGATCGAAAAATATATGCGAACTGTTTTGGTCATATTTTCAGTCAAATTTTTCAGTTATAATTTTCAGGCATATTGTATATATATTTATATCGTTTCAGTCACCGTATTTTCTATCATATTTTTCGATTTTTAACGCTTGGAATTATGAGCGAACAATTTGAATAGATTTCATTAAATGTTCAATGACAATGCAACGATTGTGACAGTTTCACTATTTAGAGCAAAATTCTGAATTTGTTTCATTGGTAACCGAATATATAAAAAGTGAAATTTTAAAGTACTTTCATATTTTAACTCATGTTTGTGAAATCAATAAATATATTTCAGATCTGAATTCGGCACTAAATATATTCTCAGATTTAAACTAAAAAGATTAAAAAAAACTAACTGTTACATAAAATATTTAATTTGCTCTATATCCAAAATACTTAATACCATTCGTAAAAATTCAAGTTTTATCAGTTTCCATGTAATATGCCGGAATGTGAGTAATTTAAAACAAGTTTTGAAAATGCCCATCTAAAAGCAACCTATCAGAAAATCGAAGCATCATTGCAAGGAATACAGCGAATAAAACTGCATTTGGAGAAATTTTTCGCCGAGAAAACGACCATTATGCGAGGCTTCCTTGCAAATAACTCGACCTAGAACATAACTTGTGCGTTTTGATGTACGTTAAGCAGTAACATCAGACATAAGACCCAAAACATATCCCTGTAGAACGCGAGTAAAAATCCTTTCCTGCCTTATTAAACCCCCGAAACTATGTCTATTACTCTACTGCTCCAACGCTAATGTACTAGTAACTCAACCATCCGAAAGACAAGTACGACATCTTTTTCGGCATCTCTTTCCATTCTTTCACTAATAGGGCAAACCCGATGGGTCGGTTGTAAATCCCATGACTCAGATAGTAATGGAATTTGAGCTTAGTGTCATTTGTATTTGCAGATTATAGAAAATATATAAGCCAGGGTCTGGCACATTTCAGTAATATATAATGAAATATTAGATTATAAGCATATGAGGAAATTCCTCAGCCAGACTCTCCTCCTGAGGGGGTAAAAAATAAATAAAATAGGAGAAAGGTCTGGAATTTAGGCTCAGATTATAATGAAGCATGAGCATAATACATAGAATCTGATAAAATGATGATAAATAATGCAATAAAAGGAACTTTTATTGAAAATTATTTTCATAAATATTAAATTTAATCGTATCATGGGAATGGGAATACTAATTCCGTGTTTTACTACCTATGATATTAGGCTTAAATCTCTTTTACAGATATGTAGAGAATATGAATTTTATTAAAGTCGAAATATTACAGTCTCTTCAATCTTTTGCACATAAATGTAATATTTAACTTAATATCTAATTTATATCTGAAGCCGAGCAAAATATCTTTGATGAAGAAATTATAGGAAGTGTAATAATAGAAGACAGAGAAGTCGCACTACTAAGAATGACATGAGATGCGACGGACAATTATTTCTTGATGACTCTACTTATGATTTAAAACATCATCGATTAAAATTCCAAACCATATGTCAAAAGGAACATGCTAAGCTCTCCCTTTATTCCTCTATAGAAAGTGCAATAATAGAACACAGAGATGTCACACTACCAAGAATGACATGAGTTGCGACGGACACTTATTTCTTGATGACTCTACTTATGATGTAAAACATCAGTGATGAAAATTCCAAACCATATGTCAAAAGGAACATTCTAAGCTCTCCCTTTATCCCTCTTAAGCTTTTGCAACTGATCAGACATTGCATACTGTCTGAGTTGCCCTCTTTCGAAATTATAGTTTTGATGTGTATTGCGCCATCACGGTATGTGAAAAAGCATATATCAGCTCTAGAGTTCTCGTTGTTTCGAAATCCATCAGTTGTTCATAATGTTACCTCATTCTGCGTCTAGGCATTCTCCCGGACTGTTAGTGAATTAATAATTAATTTACCGTTAGGGTGACTGGAGCTTCTTTTGCAGCTCTTTTTTATACCCTCCTAATAATAATCCAAACTCGACTGTGTATAGATCCTATTTCTCTAGGCAGTTGAATTTTGCATAACTCATGAAGCTAGTTAACCGTACACCAAATTTTAGGTCTGTTCTATAACTTAATGCCCAATTTAAGATGCAGGATGGCGTAATAACCGCATATAGCTTTATCTTGCTAATATTTAGGAATACCAATTCTTAAATTTAAAAAATCAAATTATTTCAAAATTTGATAGTAACGTATACTTTAAACTATTATTGTTAATAGGTTTTAGAGATTAAAATCTAAAGCAGCATCCATGTTCTTGGTAGTTCTTTGGTAATTCGCTAATACAAAGCAACAAGATTCAACATAAGTTTTCAAAGATTTTAGTGATATATTAGCAGGAGCTTCAGATGATCCTATGCTGGTCAAGGGTATCCAAACGAATGCGCATTAAAAAGGTTTGTTCCTTTGGGCTACCGACTGAACAGCTGCTACACACGCAGTTCTAAATCAACCACCGAGGATTGCAAAATATTCGGCAAACCAAGCCTGACGGCTGATACGGCAAATCAGATGACACTTACTGAATTGACACAGAAGGGTTACAACTTGTGATGTAACACTAAGTCTGTTACAAAGTACTTATTGTGACTAAAGAGGAATATTTGTTATTAGTGTAGTGCTGAAAATAGTACAATGCAATAAATGTTGACTGTATGTATTAATATTGCATATATATTTTGTAACATAATATAGAATTCATAAATATGTATAAAATATAGCTTCTGCATGAATACACTGAACAATTACGTGTAAGTACTCTAGATAAGTTCAGTAGGTACGGACAGTTAATGCAGACATACTAAGATAAGAACAATTATAGTAAGTATAATATGTATATACATTTATAATCTTATATGAAGAATACTAAGCAGTGCTGCCGTTAATAGGATGAACAATAATATTATATTAAAATCCCTTTGGCATCCATTGAGTACATGGATAAATACATAAATCAGTACGACCGTACATAAATCAGTACGGTCGTACATAAATCAGTACGACCGTAATCAGTAGTTCAGCATGTATCAAGTGTATTCATTAATTCAGAGTCTGGCATACTATATACTTTAATAAGTATGTTATATTATAAATTGTACTTAATAAAAATACAGGTGATGCAGCAAAGATAAGCATTATATAAAAATGGCGTAGATAGTGGAAATCTGGGTTCACAAATTTTGGAGCTGAATATCTTCATTTCTAACCGTATCATGACCAGGAAATTTTAATGCATATTTCGATATACATTATGTTATATTTCCCTAACGTTACGTTATGTATCAGATATTAAAATATATATACATAAATAAAAACAATATACCTCTTCTTCGTCATCAACATAAAATTAAGTTAATATATTAGGGTATTATGGATGAAGTATTTAACTTTTTTTTACGTTCTAATTTAATAAACAAATATATAGTGAAAATGATCTGTAAAAATAAATCTGGTTCATGAAAAAAGGAGAGTGGTACAGCTTTCTTTCGTCAAGAATTGTAAAAAATTCTGGTTCATGGTAAAATGAGAGTGGTGCAGCTTTTGTTCGTCAAGAAACGTGGAACACTGAAAGATAGAAGTCTGATTTCGCCTATTAGTTTTAAATGGGCTAAGAGGAATGACCTTCATGCCTAAGGTTGTCCTACCAGAAGAAACTCTCCCGACGTATTTCGCCCATTGTTACTCCCTCGCCACGTTGAGGCAACCAGTAGGG
>KK121655.1:887096-913958 GCA_000611955.2 Stegodyphus mimosarum | reverse complement strand
ACCCTTAAGACTGGTAACAATGACTGTAGTGCTTCCTGAGTATTATTACATATAATATAATATTATAAATATCTGAATGCATGGATTACTTGCAGTTATTGATCATATTTAATGGTACTTAACAATCAGTCTAGATGCAATCGTTCTTTGTTGCAGATTTATGGTCAAACGATTTATGATTATCGTAATCTGGTATCACTTATCTCCATCATTTAAACCTTCGTCTTTTACATTAAATTTTTAGTTTAAAGGGGCTTTGTCCCTAAAGGACTATTGTTTTCGTTTTGCGATTTTGCGTCAGAAACATTAAAAGTCTGAATCATTTTTCAAACTATTGCCATCAAACCTTGCAGCGCTATATTATATTTAAGGAAATTAAATAATGAAGAATCTGCATAAATGCATGTATATTTCTCCAAATGTGATAAAACAACGGTACCTAGAGCCATCCAATTTTAAATAACGCACACTTCCACCCAAATATGCTCATTTAGAAGCCCAAATTTGGAATTTATTTTATTATCTATTTCATATTTTGTAAACCTTTAACGAATTTTGATGAAAAAACTTAAACAATTTCAAAGCGAGCAATAACAAGACTTTGACAACGAGCTTTATATAAAAGGAAAAAAATCCTTTTATATAAAGCGCGCGGAACTGTTTATCGTAAGTTTTAAAGATATGCTCATTTTAAAATTATTTTGCGATATTGCTGTTGAACTGAATTCTATGGTTGAAGTGCAAAGAACATGATATTTAATAAATAAAGGTAACACACAAAACGTTCATAAATGCCCCTTTAGACGTAATTTAAAATCTGAAACCTTTCAGATTTTTTTTAATTGTATTTTTGTTTTAAGTCCGTGGCCGCAAATGCACTATACGTGGGAAAAAAACGGTGCCATACACGCTTTATGGCTGCGATTTAACAACCGCAAATCTTATTTTAGATATGCTTTAGCGCTCGCTCAATAACCGCAAAACAAGAGACCCTCAGGACTTTATCTTCCAATACTGGGAAGCTGAAGAAAAATACTTTAAAAAAAAAGCAAAAAACTCCGAGGACAGATATTAAAGTGTTTTACCATTAGAAAAAGAAAGGAAATTAAATCTCTAAAAAATGGCGTTGGATTAAAATGGCTGAAAGAAGGAAGAAGATGACGTCCAAAAAATGTAGCAATTACTATCAGCAAGAATAAACCTAGCATTAATTAGCTCTGTAAAAAATGAGTAAAAGAAAAAAAAGTATAGAAAGGAGAGCTGAAAAAAAGTACCTTAAGAGTTTCCAATTACCTGAGGCAAGAACTTCTAAAGAACACGTTTTATCACTATTAATTTAGTTTTTAGTGTTGAACATTTTTTGTGTTTGAAGACTAAGTAATTATTTTTTTACGCATTATCATGTGAAAGATTTAATGACAGAGTATAAACAAATACTATGAAGCTTCCGCTGATAATTCGATAGACTGAAGCGAATGGTACAGTGTTAGGCTACGTTTCAAAGGTAAAAATCTTCTTGAGGTATGTACGTTGCCTTTGATTATGAAATAAAAATCTGAAAGCTTTCAGATTTTACATTACGCCAAAAGCGGCGTTTTTTTAACCTTTTTGTAGGTTACCTTTATGTATTAAGTATCATGTTCTTCTCACTTAGACCGTAAAATTCAGTTCAAAAGAAATATTGCAAAATAATTTTGAAATGAGCATATCTTTACAGTTCCTGATACAGTCTCGCTCGCTGGAGATAAAAATCTTTTTTTTTTGGTCCAAAGGGGGAATTTGCCCTGAAGGTCTATTAATCTCGTTTAGGCATTTTGAGTTGGCTCGCTAAAGATGACGGTTCACTTTTCAAATTGTTGCCACCAAATATTAGAGCCCTGCATTATGTTTAAAGAAATTAAATAATGAAGAATCTACATATATGCATGTTATTTAATATTAATAGCCCAAATTTTCAATTTGGAATTTGTTTTATTATCTATTTTATATTTTGTAAAACTTTAACGAGTTTTTGATTAACAAACTGAATGATTTAAAGCGAGCTATGGCAATACTGTAAGGGAAAAAAAATATTTTCAGCGCGCCAGACTGTGTATTGGAAATTCTAAAGATAGGCTCATTTTAAAACTATTTTGCGATATTGCTGTTGAACTGAATTTTATGGATTAAGTGGGAATAACACGGTATTTAATAAATAAAGGTAATCCACGAAACGTTAAAAAAGCTTTATTTTTAATACATTTTTTTCCATACAGTGTTGCCATTGCTCGCTTTGAAATCGTTGAGTTTGTTAATAAAAAATTCGCTAAAATTTTACAGAATATGAAACAGATAATAAAACAAGATGTCTCTTGATACTGAAGACACAGATGAAGATTCTGCTACCTATGTGACATTTCACTAATTATTATATCTTTAAATTCTAACTTCGCCATTTTCCGACTGCAAGACAGAGATTTGTCAGTTGCGCATTGGTACAATTGTTGAAATATTAATATTAAATGAGAGAAAACTTACAAAGTATTCTTTAGATTAAAAACAGATAACTCTTCTGAAGAAACTGAATGAAGAACTCATATAGTCTAAGTGTATTCTTTGAGTAAAGTCAATTATATCCTGAATCGATTCCATCATCTGCTTAGAGGAGTCCTCTAATATGCATTTGATTATGAAATATGGGAGATTTTATCGCGGTCATAACAGCAACCACTGGCAATGCTTTTCCAGCTTAAAGTAAAGAAGTGAGTGGTAATGTCTACAAATTATCGATTATCAAAAACGAAGTCTTTTGAATCATTACTCATGGATTGTATTATCTTAAAAATACTTCAATTTACAAAGACCTTAAAACGATTAGCGCTAGAAAGTAGTTAGTTAAAACGAATCGTTATTCTTTATAATACCAATTAGTAGCGAACTAACCAGTTTTAGTGATTTTTAGTTTTAATCCTTCTATTTTTATATCTTTTCATACACTTGTAGTTAAAAGTTTAGGGAGAAAAGTTTCATTACTTATCATTTCTGGTTAATTCTTCATTTAATACCCGGTATATCATTTACGATCATATCTTTGGCCTGTCGATAATGATTGGTTTCACTGCTTTATGTCTTACAATCACCTGTATTATATATTTCATCTATATTGCATTAAGCAGCTATTGGAGGAAACGGACTATATTGTCTAACTATACTGAGATAAAACTAATTCGAAGTTTCCTTTTGGGACTGTATTTAAAACTTCCCAAAGTAATGTATTTCAAAAATATAGATGATATCTTAAGAAAATAGAATATAAATAAAAGGAAATATTACACAAACATAGTCTGTCAAGTTTACATTCTTTGCCCAGTCTTGTATTTTATTAATGCTTGCGACTGTTTGAAATTAGAACCAAATTGAAAGTGTACCTTAGTATAAAGTAATAACAAGTTGTTGTTTTACGTTTTTTTCAGTCTTACGAGGAATTTAAAAAAAATATATCAGTATCCCGGCTACATATTTAAACTAATCTTTAAAATTAAATATTGATGTTATTTGAAAACACAAATCATAAACATTAAGAAAAATCTGAAAGGATTCAGATTTTAACTGCCCTCAAAATGATTTTAAGGTTTTTATACTCTCTCTGAGATGTGCTGAGATCTACCAGTTGCTGTTGCGCTCTTTCATGCTAAGCCATTTCTTTCCTTTTTTAATTGTCTTAAACTTTATTATTAAGCATCTTTTTTTTCGTACTTACGCAATATGCAGTTAAACAGCAAAATCACAAAACTTTTGAAAGCAGAGTTCCGTTGCCTTAGACGGCTTGCAAAACTGTTTGTTCTTCTTATTATTAACGTACTACCTGGGGTGCCCGGTTTCATTCAGAGAGTTGCTAGAGATAGTGTGGTAGTTGCAATAAACTTTATAAGTAATAATGTAAATAAACAGTGTAAATAAAATTTATAAGAGGTAAAATGTTTTCATTGAAAACATGTTCTAACTATTTACAATACTTGTTTATAAACAGCATTTTTCATTATGTTATCAGGGGTATATATGTACAAATTTTTCGAATTTCCTACTCAAGAGCAACCTACGTATAGCTGACCGTGAGAAAAGCAGGAGTCTTTGAGATTGATGCCGCAATGCTTTAAGGTTTGTCTTTGCGCATTGTTTAATTGTAAACTTGTAGGCTAATTTGAATGGAACTTGCAGTCTTTTAGATTGGAATGGCAGTTCAGTAGATATCAGTGGTAGTCTGGCGATAAATACTGTGTGTCCTTTGTCCATTCCAGTCATAATTTCGGCTTAGATGATGTTATTCGATAGCTGTTTGACGACCATCGTTGTTGCATTGCACACTTTTGGTGAGTTGAGATTTCTGAATATTATCAGAGATGCAATTTTCAGTCGAAGGGAGTGTAATGGCATTTCTGGTACTTGCAAAGAGTTTTAAAAAATTCTGTAGGGAAGTTAACAATTTCTTCAACGTTTACCATCGTGTCAATCGATTTGTATGTACTCTTTTCACTGGAAATTTTCTTTTAAGTATTAAAGTCGATAACGTCGACAATATTATTTTTAGATGCCAAAATTGCCCTTTGAAATAGCCACTTTGGAATGATGTGTTTGTGTGTGTTATGTACTTTCGTCGGGTTGTAGTAGAATGCTTCGTTTGTTAGGTTGTACTGTTTACTTGTCTTCGTTTGCACTTCTTGTAGGGTGAGATTTTCATGCTTTTTTCCCCTCCTCGTAAGGTGGCTTGCGTTAGCACTCTTTTATTGTGAGATTGTTTCGCAGTTCTTGATCCTTCAGTTCGTTCGTTTCGTTGTTCTGCGGTTTCTCTGCTTCTCACGGTGCTCATCCTCGTTCGTTGGGAACGTAAACGTTTTTCGCGCTCTTCGACTATTTCGTTTTTTCGCTGTTCGTTTTGTTTTCCCCGTCTTGCTTTTTGCCTTTGGGCATTCTATAGCACATGAATGGAATCAAATTTTTGTTAAGAAATACACTAAGTACAGTTTTTACACTTTGTTTTTGATTTATATTCAATTACTGTATTACTTTGATTACTCAAATTCACTCTTTGTTTTTATTCACTCACTGCACTTCATTGATACGAAACTTACGTTCGAACCCATGACGGATCCTTCTTTACATACTCCTTCCAATGTGTAGCCCCACCCTTTAAATAAACGCTTCGAATGATCCACAATGTTCCAAAACATTCCACAACGTTTGAGAGTGTTCAGGAATTTTCAACAATGATCTGGTATGTTCCCGAAACTTTCAGACTATTCTTGAACATTACAGAATGTTCTTCTGTAATGTACTGCAATATTATGGAATGCTCTCGAAAGTTCTGGACTATCCTAAATGTTTCTAGAGGGCAAAACGTCCAGCCTTTATACCTTCAAATGCACACCATTCAGGTAAAAACGGGACTCTTCTTCATGGATGGGTACACAGGGGGCTACCACACGATATAACTCCCTTGATCATACCGGGACTTGTTTCTGAGTTTTAGCGGCACGCACATTGTACATTTACTTTTATAACATATATTGATTATGTGTTAACGATATTAATTAACTATCATGTTCTTCGCACTTACGCCATATAAAATCCAATTAAACAGTAAAATCACAAAATATTTAAAAACAGCATACATTTAGAATTTGCGACACAGAGACACGCGCGCCAGATATAAAAATGTTTTATTCCACTGTTCGCTTTCAGATCTTTATGTGTTAATGAAAAAGTCATTAAAGTTTTACAAAATCTGAAATAAATAATAAAACAAATTCGAAATTCAAAATTCGGGCTTTCAGATGCATATATTTTGGCGGAGAGATACATTATTCAACTTTTGATTGCTTTAGGTACCGCCGTTTAATCACAATACATGCAGATTAGACATAGCAAGTCTAATCTGCATGTATTAAAATGCACAAGAAATTAGATACATCTAATTTCTTTAAAAGTAATGTGGAGCGATAATATTTGCTGGCAATAATTTGAAAAGTGATATAGTTGTTTGTATCGGACGAGGCGCAAAATCCCTTTCGAGAATAATACCCCATGCTGGCTAACACTCTTTTGGGCTAATAATTAATCATCTGTATAATTTTTATATAGAATTTACAATAAAATTATATCTTGCAATAGTGCAGTTTCCTGTAATTTATAATTTTATCTCAAAATTATTAAAAGAATGTTATTTTAAAATTATTACAGGAGAAGATTATTTCTTTTAATAAATGTAATTTCTTGTATATTTACATGAACTCAAACGGTTCAAAATTTCGATAAAATAAAAAAAATTACATCTTGAAGCTCATTATCATATTATTAGGCCTTCTTCTTATCTTCTATCAAGGACTGAAAATTTTAGTTGTTTCATTCAGCAAAATGTATAATATTGTTGCGTGAGTACGGGTTCGTAATGGATTGAATGCACAAGCCGTTAAAAAGTTAATAAAATTTATTCTTTTCAAAAGAAATGAAACGCAATGCTGAAATATTTCCTCAGAGATATTCGTACAACATCACAATATCTCACAGCAGTTACATCCAAAACTACTAGAACTCTAAACAGAACTCAATTTAAAATACACAGGAACTAATTCGATCTCACAGAGAATTCGCTGCAATCAATAACAGCACTAAGTAAACAATACAGTTCGCTTAAAACAAGAACTGAGCTGAGATGTTTTAATGCGGCTTTTATAAGCTTTTTAATTATTCACGAGAATATTTTGGTAAAATCTATTTTCTCGATTTTTCTGGATAGCATCAGCAACTACGAGATATCTATTTATTTAATATAAAATGCACGCGCTCTTGTATTTTTACTTTTCCGGCATAGTTTCTCTTAAATTTTGTCACGCGCTGAATTTTAATTATAATTCGAAATAAATAGCTAAATAAGTATAAAATCAGTAACAGTATATTAATTTTTTACTATGTAAAGGCTTCAGATGTCTTAATGAACGAACTATTCGAAAGCTGAAAATTGTATTTGTACCATTTCTGTTCATCATATCATGATTTAGATTCCGCCAGCATAGTTCCCAGTTGACAGCCAGATGTTCTATAAGTAGTCTAAAAAATATTACCCATTATTGAAAAACGTGTAATTACTTTATTCGAATTTAAGCTATTCATTAAATTTTAAAACTGCCTATGAATGAAATATTTATAGAAGGGTGCAATGAACATTTCTTTAAAAAGGCAATTAAATATTCAAGACTTAATTTAAAAAATTTTATATATTGAAGTAGAACTGTGGCGCCCTGTGCAACCAACAACCTCACACATAAAAATTGTGAATTACAAAATATCGCTAAATGTTTCTCTTTATTTTGCTTTTAACTGAACATTACCACTTTCAACATGCATTTTTTGGGCAGACTTTAGATATTAAATTTTAGTTTTTATTTCATATTGATTTATAATCTGCTTTGCGATCTGTCTTTTCAGATTTTACATTTTCGATTTTCGTATCTTATTTTAATTTTCCCTCAGAAATTCAGAAGTTAATGTCACTTTTTAAAAATTTCTTTATTTATAATTATTTCTATTGGTACGTTTCGCCTAATGATGGTTTCCTTGGTAAACCTCTTATTACTCTTATTTCAAATTTTGCAAGACACCTAGATTCGAGTCGTATAGTAACATTCGGTTATTTATTCCTATCCAAGTAGCATCGTACTTCGCATTTGAGATGATTTCCTTCATTTTACGAAAGCTAAATAAGCTGTTGAAAATGGTTTAGCAGAATGGGTTTAGAATGGATTTTAACATTGCAAGATAATTAATTTCTTGAATATAAATATAACGATAAGCCATAAAAATTGGTTAAAATGCTTTAGCTAAGTAAGTTAAGCACTGAAGATTTGACATTGCAAGCCTATTGCCCATGTTAGGAAACATGAACAGAGAACAAATTCTTCAAAAACAAAACAATATCGTTTTGTATTTCACGTGGGGTAATTTAACTCCAGATAATTTACTGAAGTTATATTACGCATTGGCTTCAACAAATGAAATAAACAGGAAAGAAAATATATACCAAAAGGTTTTGTTGAACAAATATTGAATATAGAGAACATTACTTTTAATAAACTTGCCTTAAGTACATAAATAAGAACAGTAAAATGATTTAATGCAATAGCTTCTAATCGAAACATAATGCTCAAGGCACTTTCGTGTAACAATCCGCTTTAAAGAGAATTTTCTTCCCATCAAAAACCAATCATTCTAGTCAAATGCTCTTTTTCTCCTGTAATATGAATTCCTGTACCAGAAAAAGCTTCCCAACTGTTTAAAAAGCAATTTTTCAGCTGATTTCAGATGTGGAATGTAAGAGATATCTTTTCTTAAAAACTTTGCTTTTATTTTGTGAACTATTAATGCAAGACAATAAACGTATTTTTATCATAATGGTACCCGAGACGAGCAATTCCCTCCTTTGTTACTGCAAAATCATTTTTATTGTCATTTTCCAATTCATTACTTACCGAAGATGTATCTAGTAAATGCACTTTTTCTTACTTGCTTTCTATTGATTCACTGTTTAGAGACAAAAGATACATTGTTAACTTTTTCTTTGCATTTTTATACTTTAAACCATTGAAATTAAATATGAATAACATTAGTCAAATACCATCCTGTAAAAATTAATCAAGAAAAATTAAATGATTTATTTAATATTTTTAAATTCGGAAACAAAGAAAAATTAAGAGACGATTTATGAGTAACTTCTCTTATGAAGAATGACAACAATAAGCGTTTAACATCATTTTAATTCAATAAAACAGTGATTTGGATAAAAAATCATTTCTAGGTTAGATTTTTAGGTAATATATTATATCTTTTAGGTCCCAAATGTCTCTGCAAGGAATTTTCGAAAGTTTGTGTTACAATCTTTTAAAAAAGACAAAGATGCATTAAAAAGACGATTTGCTTATCTTGCTATAAAAATTAACCATCTCTTTATTTTCTTTAATACGCTCTTTTTCAAGAAACTCAACAATACATTTGTAAGTAGTGTATCAAAGTTTATGCATTTTTACCGGTGGATATAGCTAATATAAATTAATTTAAATGCATGTTGTTTAGCTTTGAAAACTATTTAGCACGTTCTTTTTTCTTGTTAACAATGACTAAAATTTTTCGTTTTTTTCGCTATTTTAAATGTGCTTACCGAATACATAAAAAGGGTTAATTTTCGAATTTCGTACAGCACGTAAAAATTTCTTTTCTTTTTGACAGCACAATAATTTGAAAAATTACGATGTAAATAGGAAGTAAGAATTTATTTGCCAGTTGAAAACGAATTTTTTAAGGCTAAGAAAATACACTTAACATATGGGGTAACTTAGTCATTTACATTTTAAAATTTAAACTGCGAGTTTGCCTTGTGACCTTTACAATTTAAATTTTACCCAGCAGTTAGCTTTATGTTGATGATCTGCCCTCTATTTCTTGACTTTTCATGACACTCTTTTAGACAAGAGGTTTGTGCAAGAGGTCGTTTACCTGTACTGTAAAAAGTGGTATAGTTTAAAATAAGGATGCAATATGTTAACTGGGAAGTATTTTGATGTGTATAAGGTATTTACGCTCTCTTTTCCGCATTTCTTCGTGGTGTAACGGTAGCACACTCGGCGCATTCTCCAGAGGTCAGGTTCGAGTCCCGGAGAGGGCAATGCTCATTTTTCACGTCTCCAGTATCAAAATAATCTTATGTCTCTACACGTGTTTCTTGATTCTGGCGACTTTGCTTTCAAAAGCTCTTCTCGCATAGCAATGATCTACCGAATGTTTGAAGTAATATATTTGAAGTAATTTTCTATTTCCACACAAGTTTTGCTGTAGATTTGCGTAGGATTTGCTATTGTAATTCTGTTTTAATGTTAACGTTCCATCAAGTAGTTGTTGTTCTAATTCCCCAAGAATATCTAGATTTCAATTACTTTTGCGTTAGATTTTAACATTCACAGTTCATGAATAATAACGTTAATATTAAGTTTTACAACTGAGTTCTATTTTAAATTTAGCAGTTAAGCAAAGAACGAATCCCAAGAACAAATCGCGCAAAGAATTGGACTTAGCTTCTATGGATAGCCCTTAGATGTTTACGTCAAGTAGTTCCAAATACTTCGAAGGAAGTGGTAGCTTAGCGATATAATCTTTATCATATTATGTTAATTTTAACATTATTTATTGTTATTATTTTTAATGGCCTGGCGCTTTATTTAATAGACATTAGCCTTGCGCCACTACAAGGCCAAAGTTGTGACCATTTCATTGTGGAAGCACCTAATAGGTGGCCACCTTTGTTGCCTATGAAGGAACGAACAGTTAAAACCATGCCTTCTCCGGGATTCGAACCCGGACTCATCGCTACGGCAGTCAGGTTTATTAAACACTCTCCGGCTGGGCGGCATTTATTAGTTATTGTTATTATTACAATTCTATACTCGTCTAGAATATTCCTATGCACAAAAGGTTCACAGAAATCAAGTTTCGTTTTATAAGTAAACTATTACTATACTTTTCGAAACACAAACAAATGGCATTTCTGGAAGTTCTACATTCTTGAAAATTCTGACAGAATACTGCTTTTTGCGTTTCACCTAGATAGACCATCGTTTCATTTTAGATAACACGATGTTGAACCCGCAGATCCATCTTGATGAAAGAAAACAATAAAGTAAAAGAAACACGACAAAAATAATAGCTCGACTATGACAGGAATATGTTTCTAATTAATGAAAATTCGAGCTTCTTTGATCGGCCGGCTTTTGTTGAAAATGTTATTTCGCGTCCATTATTCGAAAGAGAATTTAATGTCGTTTGCTCTCCAACACGAACTAGTTTGTCTCGGTTCATGACATTTCTTCTACTCAGAATGCGCTGACACAGTCTAACAGTCGAAATAAAGTAATTGTAAAAAAAATACTTTGTGAAAAGAATACATATATATTTCAATAAAATATAGTTCATGTTATCGTCAAACCTGCATAAGTGTGCGAATTTTATTTCTGCGAATAGAGTCGACGAATAACATTCATAAGTGGATGAAAACGAAGCCGAAGAGATGAATTGGTCAAGGATCATGACAACAGGCTTCATGCCCTTGGCATGACATTCCCGTGAATATTTTGAACAAAAGAATGTGGAACGTGGGGTATTTTATAACTACTTTTAAAATATCTTTTTCTTTGAAGCTAAAGGAATACCTATCAACGGTTACGCGATCATGTGGATAAAAACTGCTAGTTCGGCGTAAGTTCGATTCCAGGCAGCCGAGTTTCCAGCATCAGCGCTTTTGTTGTTTTCTTCATTTATAATGCGAATGAGAGGCAGTTTCCTATAGAAAATCCTTCAAAAAGATATCCCTTCCCTTAGGCAGATAGTCCTAGCACGCTTTAAAACAATCAAGTAAAAAAAATATGATTTGGACACAACCTTGTATCATATATTATATTACAGACATTTTTTTGATGCAAAAATAAATTGCTATTAAATATTCTTCGATATTTACAACAATAAACTAATATTAACTATTGTTAAATATTTATTGTTAGACTAACTACACATATAAGCTTTCAATATGTATTCCCCTTTTTAAGCGTTAAAAATATATTCATTTTCATAGTTGATGCTATATTTCATTATTTGTCCAAAAATTAATTTTAAAAAAAGTTTAACATTCTCAAAGTTTTAATATTTTTTGTCATTTAAAACATTTCTGTATTTGAAAGTATATATGACTGCGTCCAACGATTTCGGAAATAGAGAGGCCGGGTAAGTGCTTTTAAGCCTTGTAAGGTGGTGGTTAAAAATATATACATAATAAATTAGTTTATGGGATTACAGCAATCCGTTAAACAAATTTTAAACGTTCTGCGACTAATCGGTTTTGAATTATGCCAGATAAATACATGCATACCTACGTAAGCAGATATGTTACGAAAAAATTCCTTTTTATTGCGATATTATTAAGGATATATTTTATATCTAATTTTCCATATTATATACCATAATTTTTAAAAAACACAAAACTGAGAAAGGCTAGAAAATTAAAAAAATAATTCAAGATAAAAAAATTATTAGCATAAACTGCGTTAACCGAGAAGGAATATTAATTTTGTTTTGGCATTTTGCGTTGCTCCTCTTACTGCGTTGCTTCACTTTTGCTATCAAATGTTACAGCCCTGCATTATACACTCATTGCCATAAAAATTTGCGCACCAAGAAAGAGTTGTCAGAATGAAACGAAGTTTTACATATGTAAGTACTACTTTGATATAAGTAAGTGATTAGAAAGTCAAAGAAAAAAGGATCATTTCTTGCAGAAAAAGGACAGATGAACGGAAGTATTAGAACTTTGTTGGACCATCTCTAGCGCAAATGCACGATATGATACGAGCAGGCATTGAAACATAAGGTTCCGTATGGTGTTCTGAGACATCTCGTTCTACTATTGCTGTAAACGCACCTGTAGTTCTGCCAATCTCGTAGGCTGTCCAACTTGCCGACCCAAATGTTACCAGATATGCTCGATTGGTGACAAATCTGGGGATCAAGCAAGCTAGGTAAGGGTGTTAATGTGGCGGAGGCAGTCTTGCGAGATCCAGGCGAGGAAGTCTTGCCTGTGTGGCCGAGCATTACCTTTTTGAAAACAGGCTCCTGGGAGCCCTGCCATGAGTGGCAACACATGTGGCTGAAGGATTTCATGGACGTTCCGATGGGCTGTGATTATGCCATGGATCAATATTAGGGGTGACCGTGTATCGTAAGCAATAGCACCCCATACCGTCACACCGACTGTAGGAACAGTGTGTCGCTATAAAGCGAAGGCAGGATTGAAGCTTTCACCACACTGCCTCCCCACACGAACACGATTGTCATCACTGGTAAAATTCAGTCTCTGTTCGTCACTGAAGACGAGCTGGTTTCATTGCGTTAAAGTCCAATCCTGTCGTGCGCGACACCACTTCAGCCGTAGCGTTGGTGGGTGGGTGTCATTGGCAGCACTCGTAATGGTGGCCGTCATACCAGATGTTCTTTAACCGGGCGCCTTGCAATGATTCTGGAAGACACAGGCGCCAGTAATGAAGCTGCTGCCTGTGTCTGGATAGCGGCCAATGAGGCAGTTGGCTCTACGCGAGCGTGTCGTATGATGTGACGGTTTTCTCGACGACTGGTCTGTGGAGGACTTCCTGAGCCTGGTCACCGTGTAAATGTCGTCTGTTCTGTCCACTGGTTCCAACATCTCTTTACAGTAAAATCAGAAGGGCCTACCTGAGGACCTACTCGCCGAACTGACCACCCAGCTGCCATCATCCCGATGATTCTTCCCCTCTCGAATACTGACAGCTGCTGATATTGGCTTCGATGGCGGCGTAAGGGCATGCCTACCTCAGCGTTTCCTTAGCAAACGATTAAATACACTCAAACAAGCTCTGCGTACCTGTTTTATACTCCAAGAAGAACGAAGTTCAACGCCTTCTAGTGATATTATGCAATGCGCAATAACGCTGCATTTCTAATCATTTGCATATCTATCTCACATATACTTTCGTATCAAGTTTCGTTACGATCCCACAATTAATTCATGGTGCTCAAATTTTTATGACAATGAGTGTATTCGAAGAAATTAAATAATGAAGAATCTGCGTAAATGTATGTATGTTTCTCGCAATGTGATAAAACAATGGTAAGGAGCCATCAAATTTTGAATAATGTAGTCTTCCACCGAATATGGGCATCTGGAAGCCCTAATTTGGAATTTGAAATTTGTTTTATTATCTATTTCATATTTTGCCAAATACTAAAGAATTTTTTAAAAAAGTCAACTATGGAATGGCAACCTGTACGAAAAAAGCATTTTTATTTCTAGCCCGTGAGACCGTATATCTGAAATTCTAAAGATATGCTCATTTAAAGATTATTCTGCAATATTGCTGTTGAATTGAATTTTATGGTTTAAGTTCGAAGAACATGATACTTAATAAATAAAGGTGACATACAAAATGTTAAAAAAAAACGCGCTTTTGGACGTAATGTAAAACTTGAATGCTTTCAGATTTTTTAAATTATTTTTTTTAATTTTATATTCTTTTAGATTTTGAATACTACAGGTTTACTAGGCGATTACACATAGGTTTTTCTACTTCAGTAGACAAAAAATTATTTGCCTAAATATCGAAGTAATTGTAAAACATTAGAAAAAAATGTATGAAATCTTTTCTAGAAAAAAATGGTGAGGTTTTTGCCTATTTTTGAATTTTACATTCACGGGTTCCTTTTCCAATAATAGATTCTTTTTTATCGTAGGAAAAAACAAAATTGTCATTAAAAATCCAGTCTTTCTGGCAACTTAAAATGCTAAAGCATTTTTCACCATTTAAATACATGGAAGAATCCAGTATACACTTTAGAATACGTTCAGAATTCTTCATTGGTTTGCAAATTTTCTCATATTTCTATATGTATTGTGACTGTGAAATGTTACAAAATAAAGAAGCTCATATCTAAACATTGAAATGGGGTTTCATCATTAACTACTATTAGAACACATAATAATAAATTTCCCAGTTTCATTAGCAAATTTTATCTTTATTTACAATTTTCATAGAATTGGAAAATAGTTCCTAAAAAACGCAGAGAAAATAGTTAGATGCGACATTCGATGCTTCAAAATAAACGTTCTTTTGAGAGGGAGAGAGCTCAGTTAATTAGTACTTTTTACAAACATTTGAAATTTTGCAGTTTGAATTTAGATTACTCCTTTGTTAATTATTTCGGTTGTTTTAGCGAAAAAATATTTGTACTATAGTTTGTATCAGCTGCAAAGAATAATGAATAATAGCTATTTTTATTAAAAGCTGAATGAACAAAGCAACTGCAGTTAAAACGAACGTATATAAAACGCTTCATTATAAGTTGTTTAATGACGTT
This sequence comes from Stegodyphus mimosarum, assembly GCA_000611955.2. NCBI lineage: Eukaryota > Metazoa > Arthropoda > Arachnida > Araneae > Eresidae > Stegodyphus > Stegodyphus mimosarum. The sequence continues at coordinate 899,003 of KK121655.1, read as the reverse complement.
AACTAAAACCTTTTCGACAAAGCGAGAGGGTTTCATAAAATTAAATTTCGGTCAGGAAAAGTGTCATTATTCTGCTCAGAAGGGGACTTATATTTTGCAAAATGCGATCTCTAATAATGTAGTTATAATACAGATATCTGAATGATTTTCTTTAATAATATACCAGTTTTTTCGAATAACACAAAACTCACATAATTCTTAAAAGTCATCAGAGAACTTGCATCATTCTCAAAATTATAACTGCTATTTTGTTGTCGGCTATAGCATGCATTAAAATAAAAGGAATAACATAAGTGTGCTTAAAACGCATCGCAATTTAAATACTTAAAAAGAAACGTTATTTTCTTTAAGCTTAGCAGGTAAAGACCACAATGGCTTTATACACTGACTACCAATAAGTATTTGGACACCTATGCGAATGACGATATTTGCTGTCCTAAGGTACGTCACGGACTCCGCCGGTATATATCGTGTAGGAAACAGCATCGGCTTTTAGTCGCATGCAAGATGCCCTCAGTTCGGAGCTCTCTGATTTCGAGAAAGGTATAATTATCGGGTATCACAAATGTGGCCGATCATTAAGGGACATATCTAGCGATCTGAAGTACCCAAAATCGACAGTGACCTATGTGATTAAGAAGTGGAAGGTCAGCGATTGTCGGAATGTGCCCCGAGTCGGCAGACCAAGGAAACTGGGAGATAGAGACCGACGAGTGCTGTCCAGAGAATTTCGGAAGAACCGCACCCAACCGATGGCCCTCATCCGCGAGGAGTTTCAACAGGCATCCGGGAGTATTGTTTCAATGAATACCATCCGTAAGGAAGCACATCTGCTTGGTTTTCATGGTCGTTCTGCTGCCCATAAGCCTTTGATCACAAGGTTTAACCGCGCGGCTCGGTTAATGTGGTGCACATCGAAATTGAACCGTAGATCAGTGGAAACGGGTTCTTTGGAGTCACGAATCAAGGTTCACCCTTCACTTTTCGGATGGCAGGGTCTGGGTCTGGCGTCTACTTGGAGAACGTCTCCTGCCAGAATGCATTGTGCCCAGTTCGGCGGAGGTGGAATTATGGTCTGGGGGTGTTTCTCTTGGTATGGGCTGAGACCATTGGTCTCCATTCATGGTAAGCTCAACTCCGATGCCTACTGCACTATTTTGGATGACAATTCCTACGTTGTGGCAGTTTTACGGGTTGGACCCCTGTTACTTTCAGGACAACAATGCCAGTTGTCATGTTTCGACGTTAACCAAGGCTTGGTATGTGCCAAGGGGTTCATCGAATGGACTAGCCTGCCCAAAGTCCAGACCTGAACCCTACCGAGAGCCTCTGGGACGAGTTGCATCACCGAATTCAGGGGTGCACTACCCGTAAAAAATCAGTGAAGGAACTTCTATGTCTTCTCCAAGCCGAGTGGAAGAAAATACCACTAGCTGTCATACAAAGACTTGTGGAAAGTATGCCCCGGAGGGTCCACGCCATAATTACCTCTCGTGGAGGCTCTACCGACTATTGATTTTGAATAAAGTTAGTTTTTCTTTTCTATCACAGGTGTCCAAATACTTATTGGTTGCGATGCTCAGATATTGCAGTTTTTGTGAGTTATTAACATTATCATTTCTGATAAAGTTAATGTTTCAAAGTAATTTCTGCTGTTTCAATGTTTAAATATTTTTAAAAGTAACCGGAACATAATTTAACCAGATTTCATCTACATTAACTTGTAGAGACATTAGGTTATTTCGAAACAGGAGACATGAAAGATGACCAGTGCTCTCGCCGGGACTCAAACCTCAGACCTCTCGAATACGCGTCGAGTGTGCTGACCATTACACACGGAGTCATGTTAAGAAGGCATGAAAATACCTTATACACTTAAAACACTTCCAAATTTAGTCATTTCCCAAGGCATTTTCTCTCTCCTTGCCTTGTATCTTTGTGGTTAACTGGAGATTTCGAATCTCAACGAGGGCATTGCAAATTTTTTATGTTTCCTTCTTCATGCAAATCTAATGATTCTAATTTTAGTGCGTCACGATACAAAGAGGATTGGACTGAAATCCGTAAATTTCAAATTATATTATCTGATATGTCGTAGAATCTATCATGAGTATCGTATAGTTAAAAACCTAATTTAAAAACATATTAAGTTTATAAGATTAGAACGAAATTGCTATCCAGTTTTCATGTACAAATTATAGTTACATTTATCCGCTAAGTAATTACGGTAAGCTTGCTAGTTTCAGACTCAGTACTTCAATTTTTTCCTTTTAGACATTTTTTCTGAAAATGTTATTACAAAAATTATTTCATGAAAACAGGGTTCTGATACGTCTTCATTATACGAACTTAGTGATACCTGTGATCAGAATGTTTTTTTTTCAGATATGATTGACGGTTAAGGTTTTCATTTCATTCTAAGACTTGGCACTGGGATTCACTCTATAAGTATTCCTAATTTTTCCATAATGGCGAAAGTTTTTATACTTTTCAAACAACAGTTCTGGATAACAAATACGTTTATAGGATTATATATGGATAACTCGAACAATGAGAATTAAGGCTTTAGAGTAGTTCTTGTTTATGGAGCGGCCTGTGCTCAATATATTATGGAAAAGCATAATAGAGTTATTAATGCAACGGGAGAGATGTTTCGTAGAGAAAGTTCTAAGAAAAAATGGCTCATGTCCACGTTACACTATCGAGTGTAGTCAATATCATTTTACTTGCGTGAATGGTTGTAGAGACATTAGGTTATTTAGTAGCAGGAGACATGAAAAATATGCAAGGCCTTCGCCGGGAATCGAACCACGGACCTCTGAAATACCGGCTCAGTGTGCTGACCACTACACCACGAAGGCACGTTAAGAATGTGGGAGATATACCTTATATGGTTAGCAGTTTTATCTTATATGAATGTTTAGTACTTAATTTTTTAAAGGAGATATTTCTTCCGATATGGTTCCGTGCCAGCCATCAAATTAGAGTTATGGATCTCAGAAGTAAAATTACAAACCCAAACCTTACAACATGATATGAAATTCACATTAAGTTTGTATGAAAATCATTATATATTATATGACTTCTAATAAATTCTAAGATCTAATTGTAAGCATGCGAGAATTTAACAATATCGGCGCACTTTACCTAATAAATAAAACAGTAAACTTCGTGAATTTTCCTGATTTTTTTTAAAAGTTTGTTAAGTATTGTTTAAATGATTACCCCAGAACGAAGACTGTCTACCTAATAAATAATATTCTTTGAAGGCTTCCTAAGGAAAATGTTGCTCATACTCACATTACACATACAGAAAATAGCAAAAACATCCATGTAGCCAGTCCAAAAGTGATAGACTCACATTAAATGTGAAGAGGAGGTTATACTTCTCGATCATAAGACCTATCTATTGTTACATATGCGTTCCCCCGCCTGGGCCAACGCCAGCGATAAGAACATTAAAAAACTTCGGGTTCTCCAAAACAAAGCTCTAAAGATCAACACAAATGGCCCCTGTTTCATTCGCAATAGAAGCCTGTATTCAGATCTGAAGACGGAATGTATTGAAAACTTCATCATCAGGATAAATGGAAATTTCTTCAATAGATCAATAAGGAACAACACCGCAAACTTCGCTGACATCCTGATCTATGAGATTCTAGAGGAAGATATACTTATTAGACCTTTGTTACTTATTAGACCTTATTAAACATTTGCATCACTCAAACCCATGTGAGTACGATAACCAATGACAACACAATACTTCTGTTTGCTTAAAACTTTCTATATAAAATTGTGTTTCTTCAAATTTAAGACTCTTTCTTGTCTCCATCACATGGAACGTAATTTTATATGTATTTTGAGTGGTCGTTGTGTATAGTTTTAAATAAACCCATATCTCAGGATTCGTCGAACGAACTCACCTGACTAGTTTCCAAGCCTCCGGTCTGCTGTCAAGAAACAAAGAGTTCTCAAAACTTCCTCCCCGACTAATTCACCTCATCTAGAGGATATATTTAACTGCGGATTTCACAAAGGTCAGGCCCTAAACAAAGAATATGTACTGTTAAGAAGAAAAACTTCGCAGAAGCAGAAGTGGCTCCCTTCCAACGAAAAGGGAAACAACTGCGCATGCGTGAAATATCTGTCGCCAAAAAGCGCCGAAGCTCGAAGCTGAATGTCGAAGTTGGTTTGGACAGGTTCGACCGTTACGTGTAGCAAGAGTTTAAACAAAGAATAGGTTCTTTGGTTTCAAGTAGCAATATGATTAATGGAAGTTCAACAGCCAGTGAAAGTGAAACATCACCTAATATTTCATCATTTCCGAGTTAAATTATCGCGACAAGTCAAAGAACGATTCATCTTAACCCGTTTTCCTCAATTTCCTATACACGTCGCGGAGGGGGAAATGTCGGCTAGGTACCAAAGGGGACAGAGGGGAAATTCTCGGCAACAGATTCCGTCGCAAATCCCTTGGCGAATGTTCCCTTTTCTTTGTAGCGGCGTTGCAGACAAGTGGTTTACTTTACGTCTATGGAGCCTTTCCTTCTTTACATAGAGGTTCTTTGCCCTAAACGCGAATCTCAAAGGTACTGGTAAGAGCAGAAAAAATATCTGCTGCTGTAAGCCAGTATACCGACGAACGTATCAAAGTATCAAGAAGTGGAATAAAGGCTATGTCCTCCCGATGTGCCTTATCGTCATGGCCAACAGCCGTGAATCATTCCAGTATGGTGTGGCGACTTCAAGGCATGGAAACCTGCAGCAGAATAGAGTTGTGGAAGACTAGGTTGTATCAAGAACCTAGCACAGTCTCCCTGATAATTCCCTATGCCACCAAGTAAATAAATGAACTGTCAAGTAGACTCATGTTGTACCAGTCAGTAAATTCATCTGTTATTTATCATATGGTTTTATAATGTGTCAAAATCTGGCATGATATGTTTATCTCTTTTGTTAGAATTAAGGAAACTAATTAATAAATCTTGCGTTTTAGTTTACAGCAAGTGTACTTACTCCATTTGTAGGGAACCGCGCTTTACACCACTGCGTCTTTAACTACAAAAATCAAAACAACAATAACATGTGACCAAAGGAGCGTATGTGGAGTATATCTATGTCAAGATATGATATAAAATACGAAATATTTCAAGAATTTTGTGATAATGTGTCTGTCAGAGTGAGTACAGTTGAAGAGTTTAGTATTATCATAAAGAATTTACGTTTTTTTTACGAGATTAACTAAGTTTTGACACATTAAAATTAATATTTTATCAGAAAGTATTGTTATAAATGTAAAAAGATTGATTGTTTATAAGTATTTGCTTTAGAGTAACTGAATAATTTACACAAATGTCTCACTGATGTTTAGCCTCCAACAACTAATCCGTAAAATCGTTGAAAACTGGTAATTCTACTCGGATTCAAATCTCGGTAAACAGGCTAGTTGCCTGGGAATTTTTTCTGGATTTTCCCATGTGTAACACGAATACCATTAGTGTCCTCTTGAATGTTCTTCCAGAAGTCGGGCTGATTGGGTAAGCGTTTTCGTAGTTTTCCTCATGTGTAAAGTAGATACGAGCCAATTCTTTCAGAAGTGCTTCTTGAATGTATCCCTGTTCTTAAGCAGATAGCCCAGGTGTGCCATAATTAAATAAACCAAACCAAACCAAACCTTCAGTCATATAGCATTCGAATGTTTTACTATAAATAGTATTATTTATTATTTACTATTCAAATAATTAACCAACCAAGCCTTTAAAAGTCTTCTAAGAATACATCACTTCCTTTAGACAGATAGCTTTCAAGTAATATGTCTTAATCCAAATAACTAGCTAACCAAAAGTTTCGTAGATATCAAACGGGAATTTCAGTAACATACCATTTAATTTGTGAAATTAATATTTGTTGTTTTTAAACCTGTTAAGCTTTGAGGAAGTATTAAAGAAAATACTTGTTAAAAAGCATAATAAAATATTATTAATTTATAGTTTGCTGTGGAAGAAGTGAAGAAAGATAATTTCATATGAATCGAGTTCGCATAAAAGAAAACAAATGATCAGAATAACATTTCTGCTTTCATGCACATATTTACTTTAAAACATAACGTCCTTTTTGTAATACTGTTATAAATTTTACGATAAATACAAAGGGAAATTTACGGTCTGTGCAGCACGTAGCTTAAAAGTTTTCACCTAAACAAATGCTTTCAACTTAATGCATTAGCGCCTAGAAGGCAATCATTTTGAAATCGGATAGTTCCTAAAAGAACCCATCTTTAAATTTTAAGCATTGAGGCGTAACCTAATTAAATTTACGTTTATGCAAATAGTACAAGGAACCAAATAGCATGAATCACAAGGGAAATTCACAGCCGTTCATTCGAAAGTTAAATTTAATGCACCTACTAATGGAAGATTTATGCACAGTTATTTTTAAAACATTTGTACGAAATTCTTTGATTAAAACTTAGGTGGACTCCTGTGTGCTCTGTAATTGAGTTTTACGTTCGTTTTGAATAAAATCTATTGCTACGCCTTATGCGAAAATGTAAGTTATATGCATTTTAAGCTAAGGTAACTCTTAATAATGCTGGAACGGCCACACTGAGAAAGGGAGCAAAATAAAATTTAAAGATATATTATTCCACACTTTCCACTCTCTCTGATTTTCAGGCAGAATTGTAGAATAAAAATGGAGTTAAAGCAACGATCGAGAAGTAAAAGTAAATGAAAGAGAAGTATTAAATGGAGTTTTGAGGGGGAAGTGAAGTGTGGTCGCTTTCTTTGCGGTAAAGAAATACAAATGAATAACTCCAGTTATAGTTTTAAACAATTTCTAATTATCAACAGGAAACTGATGCCAAAGCATTTCCGTCTCTAATTTATGTCTAAAAATAAGAATAATATCTTTCTTCATTTTCAACCCAATAAATTAAACCTGATTCCCCTTAGACACACCAAGCGCAACCTAAATACTTGCACAAGAGCCTGAAGAAGTGTTTGTCATTTGAAATTAAATATGCATATTAAATGCATATGAGGGTCTGTTATTCTAGCTATTATGGCTTATCTCTCATCCTCTGTGTATTGGCTAATTATCACGATTCCGTAATATGACTGTGAACACAAGATACCACATAAAATGTACATTTTTGTGTAAAAGGTTTTTTCTCATTGTTGGTAAGCTTAAAACTAAAATCTTATACACAAAATTTAAGGGGTGTTGGAAGCCGACAATCTTAACAAAAATGGTGATTTGGGATTATTGCATTTTCAAATTATCTACACGTTTCTAGAATTACTATATTTTAATCTTTATGAAAATTAAAACTTAAACAAAATCATCTAATTTTAATTTATCATCGAAGGTTTTGATAAATGTTTTTTTTTACGTAAAAATGCGTTTTTCTCCAAATGTGTTTTTTTATATTCGATGTTTTTTTTTCTCAGGTACATCGAATATAAAAATATAAACTACTCACAGGTATTTAAACATTTTTGGACTTATTCATTATGTTTTTTTAATGTTTACAGAAATGAGTATTTTGTCAGAAACGAAGAAAAAGAAATTGCTTTTTTTTTGTGAAAAAAGTGCTAAATGTAAATATGCCTAATACAATATTCTGTAGAATACTCTAAAACTCAAAATGTTTTAAAATCTCATTTCAGTATAATTAGTAAGGAGTACTTTAATTACACAAAGAATTTAAAGCTTGTACCTATAGCAGATGTTGAGAAAAGGTACATCGAAAATGGTAAATTTAACATGGTCGGTATAGGGGGTTACGATTCTCCTTAAGTGTTCTTCGACTACAACAACTCAATGGAATTTTTTTAATAGATTAACTATCTACAACTCCAGTGACTCTGCCTGGAATGACTACACCATAAGGGGCGGACACAGAGCTCAAGCAGTGTCGCATACCCGTCAATATTGCGCAGATCTTTAATATCGAATGTTCACGTCTGTTCTCTTGAGTGGTTTTTCTGTCCTCAAACATGCAACATCAGTGTTAGGGAAAAAGCTGAGCATTCCAATATCATCCTGGTTGGGATTTTTCTTCTCATATTAAACTACGTCATTAAATTTATATAATCTTCTAGACCGAACGAATAACAACAAAACTGGGTGTCAAGGAAGGAATTAACAGAGACTTCACTGTTAGTAAAACTGAAATGAAATATTGCAGATTTATAAATAACGTAATGTTAAATATGTTCATATTCTTCCTTTTTGAAGTAGTTCAGATGGCTGTTGTCCTGTTGCGTGCAGGTCAACTTAAAGAAGCTAGGACTTTGTTCCGTTAAAATATTCTATCTTATTACATATATATTATATGATCTATTAAAAAATGCGTTTTTAGTTTTTAAAAAAAATAGACATTTTAAAAAAAGGAAAGTTTTTTTTTACGTTCTCAATCGGAACGAACTGTTTTATCGACTGATTATATAGAGCGTGCTACTGTTTCGTTCTTTCGATAACAATATAGCCATATCGAAAATTACACTTGCCAAATGACATCTTATTTGGTTAGCGTTTAATAATGTCACTTTTAAAATGATATTCATTGTGTGTTTATCATACTACATTCTTGCTTCAGGAACAAAGACAGTTTTTCCAAAACTTATTATCTTTTTATTCAGGCGTAGAATCAATATTTTATATAAACACCTAGAGAATCCTGAAAATTAAAAAAGGCTGAAGAAGAATGCCATCATATGGTATTTAATAAAATTGGTTCAGCATTGATGGGGGATCATTCTGTTCGTTCTATTATTACACTCTCTGGAAAATAATGACATTCTGAATCCTCAGTTGCATATAGTCCTTTGGGCTTGGTTTAACGTAATTCTGTAGCATTTAAGATTCTAAACAAACAGTTTGATGTATTCTGAGCAAGGGCCAGTTACAAAATTCAGATAGTTAATAATTTAGAAAATGTAACTTTGTTGATAAATGAACAAACTATTGTTTGTATTCTTCAACATACGCAGAATATTGCATAATGTGAGGAGAAAAATGGTCATGTGGAAAATGCAGAGTTTCATGCTATTTGAACAAAATCTCCTTTACAACGAAACAGAATTTCCTTATAAATCTTTCAAAATTTTCTTGTAAATAAAATTTTCAGAAGTCAAATCGGTATGCAAACACTGTTCTAAATCTTTTCATTCCTTATATATATATCACCTCGAATATATGGAATAGAAAACGATTTATTATGGCATAGCATGAGATTGGCTGTCAAAATGACATTATTCTATTTTGAGAGACTCGGAGAGTCTTTCAAGATACTGCCATTTTGAAAGCGGTAACAGAAGCACACATGTTAGATTTGTCCGCTTGGTTTGATTATGTAAAAGTCTATCTGCCTAACGTCAGGGATGCCTTCGTGAAGGAGTTTCTAAGGAAAACAGGCTCGTATGCATGTCACACATGAGGAAAACCACGAAAACACCCATACAACCACTCCGTTCGCCTAGAATCTATCGCAGGTTGGAACTAGCAATGTTCAGCGATTTTACTGCTCAGTCGCTGGTGGGTCTCACACGTGTTAGAGAATATCCCTAATAGATTGAACGTTAGTTAAACTCTATATCAGAACTTTAACTGAATTAATTCTTAATATGACCGTAATATATAGATTCTTTTTCTAATCTTAATATCATTCACATGAGCTTATATTCTTTGCTATTACTAATAATGTGAAAAATAAAATACAAGATTACATAAAATATACGCAATTAGATAAAGCACAACCTTTGACGTCCTCAAAATCAAGCACGTCTTTTATACGTTGTGACTAAAAAATGGTTAACTTTGACAGCTTGGGGGACGTTTGTGATAAAGGCGAGGACATTTTGAGTGAAACTGCACTATAGTATCTTTTGTACAACATACACGCATTTTGATAATATATATTCACAGGCATAGCAAATATTATGCAAATAAAAATTAAGCATCTCTAACAAAACTATTCGAGGTTTTTATTTTTTTCAGTTCAAGGAATTCTGTGTTGCTATAAAAAAGAAAGTACTGTTACTTGAGGGATATGTTTATTACGGGTATCGTGGACAAGCGATTTAGTGAAATAAATTATCAGTTGCATCCTGACAAATTAAGTTGTAGAAGTTAGGGTTTTTGAAACAGGAGACGTGAGAAATGAGCAATGTCCTCGCCGTTACACCGTGCGTGTGCTACTGTTACACCACGAAGGCATGAGGAAAGGGGGGGGGAACCCCTTATAAAATCTATTCATTTTTACAAAAATATATTAATTTCCATGTGGCATTCAATCTCGAGGAAATGATACTACAACATTTTTTTAGATCTGCATTTCAAATAAAAACAGAACTTTTCTAATCCGATAATTTTGATACTTTTCTATACTTGTTTTAGCTTTTTGAATCTTTAATGATGGATTTTCTGAGTGTTAGATTGTAATTTAAAGTTTTCTGATTGCACGTTTTCACGTTTTGCGTTCACGACGCATTGCTCAGTTTTTTACCAAAATGCATTCTCCGAAAGATTACTTCTGACTTTATAAAGCCACTGGCCATTGCAAACTAGGGATAATCTGTCATTTAAATGTTTGTTTTACGTATTGTCTCTGGCTGTGCTAAACAGTTACCTAGGCTTCTATCAAGCAAACGATGTTGGATTTAAAATAACAATTATGAATGTAGTCATTTGCTTTAGGTTTGCTATAAAACATTTTACTAGCGTTTACGAAACTCCATCACCATTTATGGGAAACTTGAGCTATTGAAATACAACTTTGAAATTCAGTCACTGTAAATAGTTCTGTTGAACTTCTAGTATCTTTTATTCGCGCAGTATAACCAGCTGACACTGAAATTTAAGGACATGGTTCACTCGAAATTCAAATACTCTTTGTTTGCATAGAATTTCAAAGGACGACATAAAAATTCAGTTTTTACTTTGGGACTTTTGCTTATGTTTTGTGAACTGTTGGTTGTAAAAACAAAAAAAAAAAAAAAGTTATCGATTTTATTTCTACCTAGTCAGCAGATTTCCTTGCAGCGTTTTTCACAGAAAGTGAACAAAATTTCAGATAGTGATTATGTTTAAACTTTTCCGTTTTAAAGCAAAAAGTAACATCTCTGTTAAATGTTAGCTAAAATGAAATATCACATATATGCACGAGGAATTTCCCGTTATGCTTATTCGTATGATTAACACTTTGAAGCATTCTTTAATTTCTTAACGAAACCAGAAAATAATATTATTCTGCTAACAATTCTTCCTTTTACACATTCTAATAACATTGCTCATTCTTCTTTTTAATTTTGTACGTACTGTTGAATTTTCTTAATGCAGGAAATCATAAAAAGTTTATTTTGTAGTAACGAAAAGCACATATAAATCGCTGAAAGAAAATTCTTGATAATTTTAAATGGTTGTTAACATATACTTTCACGTAACCTTACGTCCGTATCGAGATACATATTAACAAAACCACTTTCTTATGCGTTATTTAATACAGGTTCAGGTACATTGCGCCCCCCAAAAAATGGAACAGTTCTTATATCGCCTATTCTACTGGTCCAATTGACGAAATTCAACCTGCGTTTCTCATGTCTCGAAAGTGCGACATAGGATAAGTATTATATATATATATATATATATACATGTATCATATACAGCATTGTTCTGATGTAGGTATTTTGACACAAAATCGGACATTTTCTGAAATGGCATTCCAAATTGTTTCCATATTTCGATTCTACGACTCAAATTATGCCAAAATGGCAAGTTTTGTAAGAATTGCACGAGTAGTTTTTAAAGAATTAGTTCTCAAAATTTTAACTTATGTTAATTGAATTTGATATATATTTATTAACATCTTTTTTTTCAAATTTATTTTATTCTTCCTTTCATATT
>KK121655.1:867449-886417 GCA_000611955.2 Stegodyphus mimosarum | reverse complement strand
GTACGCGAGACACGAAAATATCGCCATTAATTGCATAGGTATAGTCCCACTGTACTAAGTGTGGAATTCCGCCCCAGTTTTGATCGGGAATACCGGGGGGGCAGTCCGAGAGTCTCCTACTCCTACCACCAAAACAATCGTGATGATTTTAGTCTCATCAGCATTTCCTGTCTTCTACATGCTACACAGGCACATACATTTATAAACATCCTTGCGTTCTGCGGTGTTCAAACGCTGGGACATAGGCACGAGAGTTAGCGTCTCTAACCGCTAAGTAATGGATGGCTAACGAGCAGGCCGCCAATAATTAGTTGTGGCCAGTGGAGTTTACTGATATTAAAAAAAGTTTCAGTGTGAAATGTACATTAAACATAAAACAACCATAATATTACAATAAAGAACGTTACTTCATCTCTCACCGACCCTACAAGGCGTGGAAGAACAAATATGTGTCATGCAGCTCAGAAAACAGAAGGCCTGCCAATCTGTGGCAACCTTGCAACGCTGTTTGAAGTGTGGTCTCTCCCTTTGGTATATTATCGTTTTGGGTACATTTAAAGATCTTTGGATATATTTGATTATCAATTGCACACATTTAACTTAGGGTATAAATTGAAATCGAGCCTATACTATTTTTTAAATTATAAAATTAAATTAAAATAGCCGGAAAAGAGTAAAATTATAATAAAATGATGAAAAAATTAGAGTAAATATTTTCGAAATTTCTATTCGTTCCATAGTATTGCAGACCTCTGTCAGAATATTTTGGATATCGAATTTGTACTTAAACTGTGAACGCATATACATTGATTTCAGCATATGCAAATAAAATATCTCGGTTTCTGACGAAGTAAACTTTGCTTCAAGCATATAATTCATGTGTAATGGTGCAAAATGACATCTGCAATCAAAATCAATGTGTTTAGAAATAGGACAACAGCTATATATGTAATTTGTATCATTAATATTGATATTTCAACGATTTCTTAAGAATTTTTTTAATTCTGAACGATTTATTTCTTCAAATAAACTATTTGTTAGTAAAATGTCTTTCAAATTTTACTATTTAGAAAACTGGATAAATCATTGTTCGATCCCGCGTTTCAGTTACTGCTTAATATCTGATTTATATATTAATCCAGTTTCATATAAAAAGAATTGCAAATGTTCGCTGTAAAAGGACAGTGAACGCTGTTTTCTTTCATTTTACAGCAATTTATTTCTTTCTTTCGCAAAGAAGAAAGAAAAGAGTATACTTAATTATTTCCCATTATTAATTAATGCTAAATCTCAAGCCGGATTGATTTGAATTAGAGCAGTCATATTGTTTCAAATGGAATGCATATATCCTGTTAAATATATTAGATATGTTTTTGCTGAAGTTATGAAACTGAATGAATAATTTAGTTATGAGTCATAACTAATGACAAAGCTTGCTTTAAGGTGCAGGTCTATCTTCGCAAACGATGTCTTGTAAGATATTGGTTTATATGTATGCTAGAGGTGATGACAAATATGAACATTTGCAGTCAGCCAAATATGAAATTATGATAATGTATTACTGGGTTAGTAATGTTTAACTGGTGTGCTTGTTTTGCGAAGGAATAAAGGAACGACATAAACAAAAACTAAATAATCATGTATCTTCCAATAGTAAGCATAATTGTTTTGTCTCTTTAGTAACATCTGAGTTAAACACACGGTATTATAATAACTAAAATATATTATTCAGCTTAAGCCTTTAATTGCCTCCAATTGATAATAAAGAGGAGTTTTTATTTGTGTTTTAAACAAGATTAAACATTCCAAAGGACGTTTATAACAATAATCCTTCTATAAAAATATAAATAATTATAAATACAAATAATTCTTGTATAAAAATATATATAATTATAAACATGCAATACATGTAAGAAAGTATAAAAAGTATTTCAGAGCTGATTGATCATAACTCTTTATGAAGTGTTACTTTATTATGTCATAAAAAAGGGAAATACACTGCTGGCCATTAAAATTGCAGCACCAGGAAGGAATGATCTTACGAACGTCAAAATCCCATGAAAGGAAGAAGATATTGGGATATGCAAATGATTAGTATTTCAGCGCATTTAGACGACACAGGAGGGAGAAACGACATCTGAAGCACTGTATGAAAGGAAGTTGTGTAGTGGATTTCTTATTCAGGAAGTGCTTTGTAACGTTGGAGTTTGTTTATAATATCGTGCTATGCCTCGAATAAGAAGAGGAAATGCCTACCAACAAGCTTCGAAATTCGACAGAGGCAGGATCATTGCCTATCGAAAGTGTAGATTATCTATCGTAATATCGCCGGCCACACTGGTTAACATTCAACCACTGTCATGTGAATATGGAATCAATGGATTGCTGAAGATCATACTGAACGGCATGCAGGAGCTCAACACTCCGCATGACTAACTTCCTAGAGGACAGACATATTATGAGGTTAGCCCTGCAAAACAGTATGACAAAATCACGGACCATTAGTCAGGAAACTGGCATGTTTGCAGCAAGCCCAATATCAGCTCGTTAGGTGAATCGACGTTTGAAGCAGTGTGGACTATCAGCAGAGTGACCATTACTTTGGATTCTCTTGACAATGCAGCATAGAGAGAGACGGCGGTTCTGGTGCGCTAAAGCACAAAGCTGGGTACAGGAGTAGCACAACGTTGCTTTTTCAAAAGCGTCCGGGTTCTATGTGCAGTATTCTGAGAGCTGTATACGTGTCTGGGTTGCCCGAGGTTGCATTCGATATCGGCATAGGAGCCCTGAACCTTGGGCAGCCATTGGGTACACGACACGCACATCTTTAGTTCGGATCTGCGGAAATTTGAACGCAGATGGGTACATTTCTGACATTTTACGTCCCGTGACTGTTCCCTATCTTCGAGGCAAATGTTCCAACAAAATAATGCGAGATCACACATTTCACATTGTGTTCTAACCTTCATCGATACACAGGGTATGCGATTGCTGCCCTGGCCTGCATTATCTCTAGATCTGTCACTCATTGAAAACATCTTGTCATGGATTGTTGAGAAACTAACCCGCACTCCTTTCTAGCTAATACAGTTGATGAAGTTTGGCATAGACTTGAAACAGCATGGAATGAGTAGCCCATTTCTGTCATCCAAACCCAGTTTGACTCTGTGCCTAATGATATGAGGGCCGTTTTAGCTGCCAGGGGTGGCAGCTGTTTCTACTAATTTCGCAGCCCTGTAAACATCCAAAATGCTTACAAAATTAATCATTTTATCTTCATGCTATACTCTTTACATGTAATAAATTTTGTATTTATGTAGCTATATATTTAGAATTGTAATTAAAATTGTTTTATTTTCCTGTGCAACGCAGACTAATTTGAACAGAAAGCTACGTCGGAAAAGTAAAAATACAAGAGCGTGTGCACTTAATATTTAATAAATAAATATCTCGCAATTGCTGTTGCCATCCAGAAAAATCCAGAAAATAGATGTTACCAGAATGTTCTCGTGAATAATTAAAATCGTATAAAGCCGAATTGAAACACCTCAGCTCAGCTGCTGTTGTTTTAAGCGAACTGTTTGTTTACTTAATGCTGTTTTTGACTGTAGCGAATTCGCTGCGAGATAAAATTAGTTTGTCTGTTTTGAATTGAGTTCTGTCTATCGTTTGAGATATTGTGATATCGTACGAATATCTCTGAGGAAATATTTTAGCCTTTTGTTTTATTTCTTGTGAAAAGAATAAAATTTAATAACTTTTTAACGACTTAAGCATTCAATCCATTACGAACCCGTACTCACGTAACAGTATCTTTTCTGTATTTGCTTTCCTTTAGGGCGTTGCAATTTTAATGGCCAGTAGTGTAGAGCATAATATTTTTTCTTTTGAATCTCTGTTCCTATCGGCATGAAGAAAGTATTTGGAGCTTATATATGTGACGAATGTAAAACTGATTGAATTTCACGAAAATTAGTTCCAGAAGTTAAAATGGGTGTGAAAATGTCCTTAAAACAAAATGGGAAAAGTTTAACAAATAATACACAATATTACAACAGGTTAATTCAAATTCAAATTTAAAATGGTGGCATCTGAATTAATTTAAATATTTAATCAGGCGTAATATGTGTACAAAAATGTAGTAAAATTTCAAAGCAGTTTCCAATTGACCAAAATTGAATGGTGATTCACCATTAAAATGCTTAATATATATTATTCATACGCTAATGCATGAAATGGTATTATGTTACTTGAACGAGTTAGTTATGAAAATTCTTACTTAAATTCATCTTAAATGTTAAAAAGGCTTTCTTTTATGCTAATTTGCCACTGCTACTGAAAGGCTAACAAATATTTGGTGGAATTAAACTTTAGAGAAAATTTAAGGCATCGTTCAAAAGCTATAACGGGCTACCTACTTATATTCAATTTATGATTTCCTTAATTCTGATTTATGTACTGAATTTCCTCTGATGACTGGAATTTTCTCTGCTTCTATGTGTTTAATTGATGGTTTTAGAAACCTTAAATCTGGACAAATCTTCCATATTGCTCTTTAGCTTTAACGAACCTCCTTGTTTTACTTTTATTCGGTATTTCATAGTCTCAAAGGATTCACGCATCGTCTATGATAAACATAAGAAACGAGACTTTCGGAGAGTCCATACGATTTATTGGATAATTAAATCTGTAATTTATATATTATTTTGAATATTTCTTCTTGCAAAGGAGTATTAGGATCTGTTAATAAAATTACAGGTTTTATCCCACATATGTCTGCACTGTAGTTCTACCAATTTAAAATATTTTTTGTAGATTAAAATAAACTAATTAACAAAGGAAACAGCATAATAATAAATGCCAATTACTTATTTTTGTGATGTCAATTGTCACTACTTTTGCTTATTGTTTTTCCCTATGGTTGCTAAATTTAAGTTCTGAACATACTTTATGATTGAATATACTTCTGACTTACTTATAATATACAACACATTAAAATTAAGTTCAAATACGCTAACATTGTAATAAATATTTTATTTTATATATATTTATGATGGAAAAAAGTAATAAAATTAGGTTGCCAAGCATTTTTGAATTAAAACTTCATCAGTACAAAGCTATTGCTAATGAGGAAAACTATACAAACTGAGACCAGTGTTTCGTTTTTTTTTGTAAAAACAGAAACTGATTCAAATAACCTTATTTTAAGCACATATTAAACTATACATAAACTATTACTTTTGAGAGTGATGAAAATACAAAGTCTGTGACAATTCCGCAGAAGAAATATTCAGTGATCTTGTAAACAGGAAATACAGTCAAGAAATACTTTATTAATGAAATTATTTCTGCTAATTGTCATTGTAAGATTATTGCAAGGAAGAAGGAAATCAAGAGTATCATTTTGCTTACAAAGTAGATATGTGATTAATTGTTTACTAAAAGAAAAGAAAAAGAGGAATATGTCCAAATTTATTTTTATTTAGTTTCAAGCACACAAATTAAAGCTAAGCAAAAGGACAATCATGAATTGGCGCGAATTTTGTGTAAACTTCAAACTAAGTGTAAATTACTTGACTCTGGGTCTAATATTTAATGGAATATTAACAATGGGCATGAACAATTAATATGACAGTTTTCGTATTCCGAAGTCTCCTTGAAATCTTTAATTATCTACAACATCCTTTTGTCGCATATTGAATTATCTTGATATTTTAGAGAAATTGATTTATATTCTATTTTTTTCAAAGATACATAATAAAGTACAATGATCTGACTGGTTTGCCGTTATCAGTCTAAATTTTCCTGCAAATAATCCATAGAATTTAAGTTATGACTTAACTGCTTTCAAATGTTCACATTTCATGGGAACCTACTCATTATACGCTCTGAACCGTGTTTCGTTTGTCCTCTTGTTGAAAAATCTTATTTTGCTGTATTCTTCTTTGAATAAAATAACATTTCATTATGCAACTAGTCTGCACATAATCTGTCCACAGAGTTGTTTACGCTTAATCAAATTGTAATGTTCTTAGCCGAGAAACATACCCATACTTTTCATCAATTCCATTGTGCTTAGCAAATGAACGAAGACACCCGTGGTTATTTCTTACGTTTTTGATTCACGACAGTACTTTAGAGCATTTGTAAAACAGATTAATCATACTTTTGTCCTTAGAAAAGAGTTATGTACAATTTTTTATTGGACCATTCTGTGAGATTCTTAACAAAAGCTAATTAAATAGATCATACAGTTTTCTAGAATTGCAATATGCCTATTCTACTTGGATGGTATTTAAATAATCTGCATGTTTCCAGTGGAACAGTGGAACGTTTCCATTTAACTCCTTGCTTCCCTTAAATTAATTATTAACTCGATTTGTGAACTGAGCGAACAGAAAGCCGTTGACAGCTTGATTATTTTGTTCCGTGTAATTGTAATTTTTTTTGGTTTGTGTACTCCTTTAAGCATACTTTCTATGTTTAATTACGCAATATAATGTAATTTCAGTAGCATGTTTCATATAAGTGTTTTAATTCGTGGGACTTCTAATCAAATCATCAAGTAACACTATTGACATTCTTTTAATCTTCAACTGCCATTTCACCAATCTACGTGTATTTGTTGATAATAGAGTCGTATAACTCTTTATTTAAAATTAAATATTTTTATGCATTAAACTGTGATTTATCACAAATTAAAATAATTACATCTAAATTTAAAAACAGTCAGCTGGAAAATTTAGATTTCGAAAGTATTAAAACTGAGTTAAACAAACGAAATTGTAGTCATATGACGATATGAAGCTATTGATACTGCACATAATGAAACTTATTAGTTTTATTCGAGATCCTTCTGAAAGCTTGATTTATATAAAAGAATTTTCAACTTATTTCACAAAACATAACATATTTCAAAAAGCCTTTATGAAATCCTACCATTCATTCTCGGCAGTCTGTATATGTAGGATGGATATACTAGTCTTATGTATAGAGCTTTGTATACGAATCCTCAAAAATATTATAAGTTAATTTACTTTTATATTCAGCGATTAGCTGAAGGAATTTCCATTGTAGATCGACCGCAATTAAGAAACATTTCTTTAAAACTTTCAGTCACATATTAGCCGCGAATTTAATCCAAAAATGTTAAACTTTTGTTTTACATAAGTTTAAATGCACTTTTATGTAAATTTGAAAGCCTTTAGCTTTCCTATGTTTGTCACTTCATCATTCTAAATTGAAAATTCTAAAGAAAAAATTTTGTTTTAAGAAAATGCTTTATTTATATGCCTGATCTGCAAAATTAATATTAATATTTCACTGCCAGGCTACTACTACTACGATAGCAATAATACAAATAAATAAGACTATAGCTCACACTGAAAATGATCTCTGTTTTAATACGTTCGATGATTTTATTCAAATTGAATAAATAACATAAATATAAATAACTGAGAGCTTAAATATGACGAGTGATGCAAAGCTGAGACAACAAGCAGAGACAGAAGTTCAGATTTCTTTAGAAGAATGTTTTCTTTAGATTTAGAAGAACTCTCTTTTAAACGTACTAATATCGAGGCAGATTACGCTAGCATAAATATCTCAAACTATTTTTCTGACAAAAAAAGGGTTTCCCCCTCCCCATCCTTCCATAACCATAAACTCAATACACGGAAAAGCGTGTACTGTTATGTTTAAGGAACACGAAAGTTTCACCTAAGCAATCCATTCTATCAATCATATTGCAAAAATCAAAATGCTGAGCATGGGTTCGCTTAAAATCCTATATACTATATTTTCGTAAGGGATAAGTGAGGCATTGTTCGACTAAACATATTATGATATTTCTTTTGGGCTCTCTTCTTAAACATGAGTACAAATATCCAAGTTTATTGAATTAGAAACGGAAATCATGATATGTCACGATAATTCATTCGGTAGTTATATTTTGTAAAAGTAGTTAATAAGTATGTGAGTTTATCACGCAAATGCTCTGGCTACATAGTTATTAAACGTTTGGAAATAAATAGACCATGCCATGAGAATACATTTTTTAGAGCTTTTTCTAAGAACTGCAGTAAGCATAAACTTAACTTTCCTAGGAAATAATAAAAAAAAATAATGATGAAGATTATAAAAGCAAAACACAGTACAGCAGATAAAATATGCTGAGTTTATTTAATAAACACATTAAATTATGTTTATTCAATTTTTAATGAAACGTGGCTGTAGATTTAGTCACTTAAATAAATATCTAACAAATAAAGGGGGAAGTATATTATTAAAATAAAGGAAAGCTAACAATACACTGCATTATTTATAATTGGCATGACGAAATATATTTAACAAGTGAAAAAATATATATAAAAATACAATAATTCAATACAATAATTGACTGAATGATGAATGAAATTGATGATACAATAATTCCCACGGGGGCCCCAAAATGCAATTTTTTAAAAAAATATTATATTGCTATTCAGAGATAATTATGACATTGAACCTGCACGTAATGGGCAATTGATATTATGAGTATCATTTGTGCAAATATCTGATGCTAAGTATATTTTTAAGATTTTTGTTTCCTTTCGCAGAGTTAAAAGATCATTTCCTTAAGTATGTGAACTGCCGCAGTTTCATTGTATGAGAGGCAATAATCGCAAATGAAGCATCATTAATGTAACGTTTTAATTAATTATTTGATCTAATATTATCGAATTAGTTTTAATCTACTAACGGGAAGCAAATGTGTATCAGCAGAAGCAGATTGAGGTTAACAATTATGCATCATTCTCCATTATCTGATAGGTAATGTTTGAATCAGTTACGTGAAAGGTAGCGCTGATTCATGGGATTCCATTACGTAGTAGAACAACATTTCATTCTATTAAGGGACACTTATTGCTGATTTTAATTAATTACATGTTTTGCCCAAATGAATGATAAGTATGTTTTTCTTATTAGCAGTATACGAAATTTTTTAAACAGGGTAGCATGGAAAATACTTGGATTATAAACAAAGAAAATACTTGTATGTGAAATCTTCATTACGGTAACCGTTATTCTAATATTATCATATTTCACTATAGATACAGTATTAAATATTTTCAGCAGTGTTGATAAATATTTGTATTTTTATATTATGTATTTATATTACAGAATTCAGTATGTGCTAAACAAGAAAAAAATATTCGAACTTGAAATCTTGATATAACATGCATAGGATAGTATCAATAATGAGTAAAAGTAGATTTTGCAATTTTAAGCTTAACGCTATTTAGTTTTAACCTTTTAGACGGACAAATAACTCCTTACTAATATATGTTATATTTTGCTTCTTTAATGCATGCAGGAAAACAAGAAATTTAGAACAGAACCCTTTTCGTGGATGGAATTCTGAATGGGACTTGAATATGCATTACGAATAAGGAATATGCATATGCATTAGGCTTCAAGTATTGCATATGTATTACCAAAGATCCAACACAGCCAGTACTAGAATCGAAACTGAAATGAATCTTAACTAAGCTCTTTATGCAACGGGTAAGTAAGTGCAGACAAAACAATGGCAAAAGCAACAGAAGAAGAAACTGTTAAGAACTTCAATAAGATTTCCGCATTCCGACTTTTGGTTTGAAGTATATGTCTAGGATACCGTAGCGATGATAAATGAATCAGATGCTGATGCACGATAGAAAGTTTTCCCTCTTTTTTTCACTACTATACAGCATGTTAAGAGTGGTAATGGTTACTGGAGGAAATGTAAGCTCTAAATGTGGTACGAAGAGTAACTAATGGAAATTATATTCATGTCTCTTTAAAATAAAAGCAGGTGCCTTTTTTTGGGGGGGGAGGAGGAGGTCAGATGGAAATGGAGGATGTTGAACTGCAGCAAGGCGTTGGAGCTTGTCTGCATGCACTTTGCGAATCATGCGCAATACAAGTTGTAGGAAATCATGTGATAATTAACAAGTTATTTATAATTTAGGTATATAATTTACCCTTTCCAAAATATATAATTACCAAAATATATATTACCCTACCAAAATATATATTACCCTACCAAAATATATAATTTACCCTTTCCAGAATATCCCACCAAAACTCAATTGAATAACGATCATTTAAGCTGTGTTTCTTGGTTTTGAGACAGAGCGCGGTTCTGGTATAACGTGTTCTCTAAGTTAGTTTCTTGCCAACTCTGCTTCCCGTTCTCTCGCTGCATACACCTTAAATTTTGACTTTCCGGTAGAGGCAGTACGCCAGCTTCTAGTAGTATTTAATTGTGTCGTCCTTGACTGTTCAACGTTTCTGTTAACTTGGACTCTTTTATTTTATTTTACATAAATTGTGAAAATTTCAGCACAAGGGAGCTCCTTTATGTTGCAAATTCTGTTTAAACAAAAAGCTCATTTTAATCTTATCAATGCTTTATCATTATTTCAGACATAGCGATAGTTCACTTAACATCAGTTAGAGTCATAATACCCTACAAGTGTCACCCGAACAAATTACGGATCATTAGCAAGACAAAGTAACATTTATTCTGCCCCACCATGATTGTAGATTCCATTGGCTTCAGGAAGTCCAGATCAAGGCTTTGGGTTCATTCTAGACTCTATGCTAGCTTTGATGAAACCAACCATTATATTCGACGGTAAAAATTCTTCACTAACATTTTTGGAACAGTTAGAGAGACGCTTTCTACTTTTACCGGTTGCAGTATTACAGAAGGTCACAATGGCAACCGTCGCCCTTTGAGTATGTTTAAGTTATTAACATGTAAGATTTCAGTTAGCACGTAATTTACTGAAAATTCTGCACATTTTCACATGATGCAATTGCATGAATAACAATGCTGGACAACAGTGGTGAGAAAATGAGTTTATAGAAAGTAAAACGTTAAAATGATTATGAAGTTGTAAATAGCAAACTGAAAAGTACAAAATGTTAAATAATTGATTGCTAAACTACTTTTCCTTCCAGATCTCTGAAGTTGAACCAAACGGAGCTGATACGAAAATCTGACCAAGGAAATTGACTGTAAAAATTTAAATTTAGTTTTAGGTATTTAAATTTATGATTATAAAAGTTGGCTCACATTGTTGATTTAGCATTTGAAATCTTAGCAAGGGCATTAGAAGCCTTCTTTGCAATAACTTAAATTCTGCTTGTGAAGAGTTACATTTCGGTATGTTGTTTCAGAGGATTGTTCGGATTGTTGGTATGCATATAGTGATGGACTGTCGCCAATAGCGCGATAAACATTATGAACTGGAAACCCAGCAAAGGAGTTAATTGCATAACTCGTTTATTCTTTACTCTGACTTTTATCACTCCTTAAGGAAAGGACAGTGATATAACACTCTCTTTTATGTAACTTCCTTTTCGATATATATTCGTGATATTAACAAATTTCAATCTATTTCGTGTATTAATAAAGTATGTGTTTTCGTGATAACCTCCGTCTACAACCTTTCTTTTGGATTACAAGGTAATTAAGTATGATCTCGCCTGATGCTGCGCCGGATACAAGGTAAGAAGAACAAATTTGCTCTCTCATTTTATTAATTTGTTGTGAGATTTCGAGGCTATGAAAATCATTTTACAACACGGATGCTTGTCAGCTGCCTCTTACTTCTTTTGTTCATCAGCATGCGAACAAAACTGCCCGTACTTCCAGAAGTTTTTAGGGCAAAAGGGCAATTTGCCCAGAAGAACTATTAATTTCATTTCAGCATTTTACGTTGATTCACTACAAGCATTGTTTCACGTTTCAAATTGTGGCCACCAAATATTATTGCCCTGTATTATATTTAAAGAAATTAAACAGTGACGAATCTTCATAAATGAATGCATGCTTCTCGCATTGTGATAAAACAAGGGTACCTACAGCCATCAAATTTTGAATGACATAATGCTCCTACGAATATGGGCATCTGGAAGACCAACTTTGAAATTTGGTATTATTAGTTTTATTATTGATTTCATATTTTGTAAAACTTTAACGAATTTTTGATTAACAAACTCAAGGATTTCAAAGCTAGCAATGGCAAAGTTGTACAAAAAAACATTTTCGTCTCCAACGCGTGAGACTGTGTATCGGAAATTCTAAAGATATGCTCATTTTAATATTATTTTGCGATACTGCTCTTGAAATGAATTTCGTGGTGTAAGTGCGAAGAACATGATATTTAATAATAAAGGTAACACACAAAAATGTTAAAAGAAACGCCCCTTTTGGACGTAATTTAAAATCTGAAAACTTTCAGATTTTTTTTTACTTTTTCTTTTCTTTTTGAGGAAAGGGAGCTCAACGTCCATTTCCTAAACACCCACTGTACTGTTGCCCGAGAATTAACCTAGATAATTAGCAATTTCATAGATGTTGATTCTTTTTTCTCATCATCTTTTTCATCTTTCTTTTCACTGACGGCATTTTTCCTTCAAATCTTTCATCTCACACATTTTCATTATAATCGCAGTAATAACTAATTTTTTCCAAGATGGGGAGTACCTTATATAAGTAACTCTTGGTTGGTTCTACACTATATGCCACGGGGAGACTGATCCGTGCCTAGATCTATTAGTATTTTGGGAGCTAAATATGTGTGAAATCAGCTACTAGATCTGATTGTATTCAAAAGATTCAAACTGTGGATCTATAGTTGCAGGCGGAAATCCTACATTTTACACCATGAAGACAAGTAGTCACGGAAGCGACAATTGGTTACATTTTCTGCCATTTAAAGGGCAACTGAGAAGGTAGAAGACCTAGTTATCAAATCCAGGTGGTGACGAATTACGGGCAACAACAATCAAGTCTGCCCAACTGAAAAGCTCTTGTAAAATTTTAAAGACAGTAACCGGAGAAATCAGCTATTACCTTGTCGGTTTTGAACTACGGACATCCCCATTACTGGCTAGATGTGCAATACTATGAGGGTACGCAAAGCGAACAGTGGAGTTTTCTCAATCAAGTTAAAAAGTGCATGTCTCTAACATTTAGACAGGTAAGTGTACATAGATGGAGAACTTAGAGAGTTGTAAAGTCAGGTAAAGCATGCGGTAGCAGAAAAGGGGTTTAATGGGCCATTTGAGAGAAGAGGATATTGCGCCTTCTCTGTATGGCGTCTCTGACTGTCACTCAGAAGTTCATTCGTTGCGTTATTCCACTTCTAGATCAAGCGTATTTTTAGATGGCGCATGGTTTCACCGAATATGTATGTCAGTGACGAATTCCTTCTATATTACTATCTTAAATGCATGCATAAAAATAAATTATTAGGCACCTGTTCTTTGTTAAAACCACTTTTTTGACAACTACGAAAAAAAAACTTCCTGTTGGTTCGTTGCAAAAGAATGAGCATTATTCCTGAATATTGCAAGATGACGTGTAATGTCATGCGGCAGAAGATACCAGCATGAAGATGCTAGAGCGCAGTTTTGCTGGCAGAATCGTATTTAAAGATTATGGCCACCCAGACCTCGAAATCTACTCTTTATGGGGATAAGAAAGTGGGTTCATAAACAGTAAACATGCAATTATAGAAATGAAAAAAAAATCATCTCTCTGCCTTCCAGGATATGTTGTTGTTACTAGTCTCACTTATCTGACAAGCCTACAACATTCATCGTGGCATTGCACTCGTCAGCACAAGCCCACGACATTCACCGTGGCAAGGAGTCAAATACGCCTGTCGTTGGCGAGGGCCTTGTGCACCATATAGGTTACAGTCCGTCTATAGCTGAGTTCCGTCCCAAATTTTGAGAGGCAGCAGCCCGAGGGACTGGTTTGCATGTCTCCCATCCCATTTTCCCTTACCATCATCCTCTCGAGAGGACTTTCGTCTGGTAGTATATTTAGAGGGTCCCATGCCGCACAGACTTTATACATTTACAAACACCCATGCCTTCGACTGGGTTCAAACTCGGGTCCTTAGGAAAGGCAGCTTACAGGATATATAGATAAAGTAAAGCCTAATAATGTTATCAAGAAGGTCGTGAAACACAGCAACAAAATCATTAAATACATAGATTTCATTTACATAACATACTGTATGAAATACATTATGTTGCCAGAACATTATACAGTGTGTCGCCCGGACGAAGTGACATGAGAGTGAAGAGGCTTCATTTAGGGATATGGGGGTAGGTTTTTGAGTTGTCAGGTAGACAGTAGTTTTCCTCTTATTTTGGTTCAAGCTGAAGAGTAAAAAATTCTACCCAGCACAACTAAAACTGTAGAACATGTAAGACTCCATGTAAAGTTTTGATAAGAACTGGCCTTTGCTTTGTTGTCAGTTATGACATATTCGGAAATGAGCTTTCGAAAAGTCACTACCCACTTTCGCCGATTTTCTCATCGTTTTTGAAAAAACTAATAGAGCTCATAAAATGCTCGATCTTAGGGTTTCAGTAAGAACTTACAGCGGGAAGGCAGCAATGGCGACATGAATTGAAGGCGAATAAAGTCATTTCAAAATTAAACTGAATTAGAAATATTAGTATATATTCTTTGTAAAAAAATAATTAAGTTCCTTGCTTAGCATGTATGGTTTCCAGTGATATGGGAAACACAGCAGTGGCGACGAAGTGACATGAGAGGGATGCTCTAAAATAAACACCTCGAGTATGGACCTCGTGGTATTGTTCTTGAAATCTTATGTAGACAGTGACCTTCTTGTGAAGATCAAGTGTCCATCAAGATCGGAATGAAACTGTAGATTTGTATGAATTAAACACAAACAAACAAACGGACATAGAGGAATGCTTTTAATGAATCTAGTCAGTATAATTTTAGGATCCACTTAGCTATTAATAATCACTAAATGAATCTGCGTTTATCGCTTTTAAAATGTTTTATTTGTTAATTAATAAAAGAACAAATTTAAAAGAAAAATTAAATATCTTACGCTTTGCCAAACGGAAACACTGCCACATGGAAGATAAAAATATTTATTTCAACACATTTCTTTTAAATCGCTTAGTTTGTTCATTAAATCTGAAAGACAAATATATTGCTAGTAACGTCGCACTTTTTTGTGTAGCTGAAGTTTCTTATTAAATTTTGAAACTACGCTTTCATAAGTGGCAGTACAAAGTTTTATCGGCAAGCAATGGCACAGTATTTTTATCGCGTTGTATTATAGTTGCTGTAGGCTAGGTATGTCTGATAAATATTTGATGTATGTAATGGAATTCCCCTTTTAAATAAACACCATGAGTACAATATTACTTGCATACCCAATCTGTGCCTTTATAGTGAACTAGAAATTTATCCATGCTGTTGTTTTTGAAATGTTAAAAAATAATATTATTATAACATAAATTTACTTAAATATTAAAAAAATAATACTATTATATCATAAATTAAAAAAAAATCCCTGTTGCCTTCAATAATAAATTAGAAAAGAGGCGGTTAATTGATAAAATTAAAGCTCTAAATAGTATGCGATTCAATTATTGGAAATAGTTTTGACTATAAATATTAGTTTTGCGTCAGCTACGGCATATATAATTTGGATATTTGGATGCTAGCCACTTAGTTATAATGGTGCACTCCCTTATATGCTACTGGTCCACGTCCACGGATATTAATTTAGCTAAAGCATAGTTTTCAATAAACCTATTGCGGTCTTCATTCTTGAATAATTCATGCTTGCTTATTACGAAAAATAGCAAATCTTATATTCTTTTCATGCATTAACGGAATTTTCTTATTTTCGTGATCTATAAGAAATTTTAAGTGCGCTTCAGTTAACTGGCGTTAAAACTGCCAGTGCAGCTTCGAATATTTTATTTATTTATTATGATTTCCTAAGACAGTAATTTTTTTTATCTGATTTAACTAAATATTTTACTTGTTAGTTTAAGCAAAACTTTTGACTTCCTTAGTGGTTTTTTTCATTTTCTTTAAACATACTAAATTTTGAAATTTCAATTTAAGTTATAAAATATTTAGCATGCCTTCGTAGTGTAATGGGCAGCACAGTCGGCGCATATTCGAGAGGTTCGAGTCCCGGCAAGGGTGCTGCATATTTTTCACGTCTCCTGCTTCCAAATAACGTAATGTCTCTGCAATGTCTGAACGATATTTTATGATTTTATCTTCGATTAACCTAAAACTAGCTAATTGTAAGTATTCAAAGAAATTTGAATATTGATTTTCTCCTTTTCCATGACTTATTTTCATTACTCACGAAGTCTTCTCTTTTTTCTTTCTTTCTTTTTCCCTGGTTCGCTCTGTTTTTGTTGAGCTCTAGTTAAAACAGCACTGCCCAAATTGAGGTTGTAATGATTGTTTTCTTTAGCATCTGCATAAAGAATACATTACTGCTAATCAAATATAACTCTTATAAATAATCGGGTGCTCCAAGTTAT
This sequence comes from Stegodyphus mimosarum, assembly GCA_000611955.2. NCBI lineage: Eukaryota > Metazoa > Arthropoda > Arachnida > Araneae > Eresidae > Stegodyphus > Stegodyphus mimosarum. Next base: position 870,031 of record KK121655.1, on the reverse strand, counting down.
TTCTGATCAATTTGTTCTCGTAATGTCATTCCTTTTATTCACAAATGAAGTCTGCTTTTGACAATATAATTGATAGTTCATTAATCCTCGTTGGATTTAAATCTTGCATATTGTTGGAAAAAAATGGTAAATATGGCTTTCTATTTTTGACAATAAATATAACAGATTCTATCATTTTGAACAGGACTGGACAGGAAAAAATTGGACGAGCACCGGAACTTGAATAATGATTTTACAAATATCGTACTAATAATACAACTCCGTCACAATTTTGATGAAGAATGAAGCGGAGGAAAGATTTCAAGGGACTATCACCATTTTCTTCTAGCGCAAAACTCTTTGAGATTACCGTCAGCTATCACCATTTTCTTCTATCGCAAAACTATTTGAGATTACTGTCAGCTCGCCAGTTAAGTGTTTCCATATCATACAAACACTAAATACTTACAAACATGCAGTCCAAGCCCAATTTTACGGCAGCCAGCCTCGGCAGTAGCTATCAAGGGGCCATTTATTTTGTACAATGAAAACACATAGAATTAGCAAGTTATATTTTATATAATTTTTATTTCATTTACGAAGTTTTAAAGAATTGGCATTTACCTCGTGGCCTGGTGGTGTACGTGCTATTTCAACTAGGACTGGAAGATCCGTAACGCGAATCCTAGCTAAGCTACCGTCAAATTATTACTTTCCTTGGCTTGGAAAAATCTAAATAGTCTCTATCGGGTGCGAAACCAAGTTATACTTTAATAAAACGAAAATTTAGATCTTTTCACACTTAATTGTGTGATGTTGTGATTATATCGCTGTATGGGATTTAAAAGTTAACATGAATTATGAATTATTTAAGACAGTTTTTTCTGTTTTTATTTTACAAACCTAAAATACAGCTTAACTGTCTATCTAAATGTAGAAGACAAAGTAATTAAACTTTCTGAAAATTAAGAAAGATACCTTATTGCAAAAATGTTAAATGAAGCTTACAGCCAGCAATCATTGTCGAAAGCCAGGGATTTCGAATGACACATACAGAGAAGTATCAAAGAAAGAAGAGTATTACCAAAATAAGAGAATGACACCGAAAGATTTAGGACTTTAAGGAATGATACTAATATTGAAAGAATATCATTGATTATCAGTGTCATCGTACTGAAGCCAACGACAATTAAGAGTTTTTTTAAGTCCAAAGTGCTAAGAACTTCACCAGCATTATAGTTGTTGCAGCTAGATATGTCTCACAATTCTTTAATGTCTGTAACAGAATTCCTCTTTTAAAATTAACACCATGTATACAATATTTTTTACGTACTCGATCTGTACCTGTCTAATGAGCTCGCAATTTACATAATCACTGCTCTTTCTAGACAGCTGCACAGTTTCTCAAGAGTATTACTTTGAAGATGTTCGAGTAAAATAGTTCGTATATTACATAAATGCATATACATTTTATTTTATTTCTGGATAGCTGGTTGGATGTGTAGATCATAGTGCAAAACCAGTAGAGGTTATTTGTGCTAGACCATAGATATATACAAATTACATCTCTTTACGAGGTTATAAAATAGATAAATCTTTTAAAAATTAAAATCCTAATGAATGCTGAATAAAAGCTACTGCCGAATGAAAATCTAAACTAAATCGCTTGTCAACGGCCCAAATGGTAAAATCGCTGATCACTGGCAATTCGATCCATTCATCCTAGCGAACGGGATGGTTACTGAGAAGTTTTCCGGTCTTCCCACATATTACGCGATTAGAGGCCAACAGCCCTTATGATGTATTCCAGGAAAGTATTCCTCTTCATAGGCAGATAACCATTGCTTGCTTTCCTTCCGTAGACTCATAACCTAATCTAACCTTAAATAAATAAAAGACAGACGTTATTATGCTAAAATCTCTAATACTATCTAATGCTCTAATTCTGTCATAATCTCTGACGCTAAAGATGCTGTCGTTAAAGCATTACTAATTATGCATTGAAATTTCTTCTTTGCAAGCATTTTTTGTTATCTTCCTTTAAATATTCTTTCTTATTTTACATGATTTTTATCATTAACTTCATTACAATTATCAGGACTGAGTATTCGGTGCGTGTTCTTTGCAGACATTGTGAAATATTTACCAGGGTGTTTCTTCTCAAGTTTTCAGTCCTGAACTGGAACAGGGAGCGGAAGGTACGCTATGTTCTGATGTAACTGCTGGGCTGGAGAATAACTGCACGTGAAGGGATTTGAAATCCTCTTTTATTCAATCACTATTAAATACAAAACTTCCCAACTCGGAAGAGATACAGAACGTAAAAGACCGCACTTTGGTCAATTTAACAATCAAATAAATTTAAATAAATTAAAATAGAACTTAAATTAAACTTTGCTTCGCAGAGCAATTCGCGGAAGTTGGCCTCTACCGAAAAGGGTGCGTAGCAAGGTATACTAAATACTACCGCACTTTAATTTGTTTTACAAAGCAATCACGTAGTAAGCACTATGGCTTATAAATTTAAACTGCTAGCTGGTCAGGCGAACGTTGAGCAGCGTGACCGTGATCTGAGGCAAAGCTCTCACACACCGAGAGGTTTC
>KK121655.1:813870-857907 GCA_000611955.2 Stegodyphus mimosarum | reverse complement strand
ATGTGGTGCCTATGTTGAACGACAGATGGCGCTGACTTGGACGAGGGAACGGAATTCCATCTAATGTAGCAGTTGGCCTCGAGACGTATTGAATGAATAACAACGCTAGATTTAAAGACGTAAAGAAAAGTGTATCATAGAAGCGAACTAAATTTACATAAACTTATTTGTAAGAAATGTAAATACTTTAAATGTAATGAAATGTGCTGTCCCTTCAAGAAGTTTCTTAGATGTCTTTTTAAAAAAGGTATTACCCCAGATATATATTAGGAAGTGTACGCATAACTATCCCTAGAATAATTTGTTTGTAGCAGCTATTTGTTTACACAGCTTGTTATGATAATGTTAATGTGCATGATTTAGCATTGTAACTGGTACATAAACAGAATCACTTATGAGAGACAGTTCTTTTACCAATCTTAACTTTGCCGAACTTGTACTGATCTGTACTTATACTTGAATCTAATAGTTGTTACACGATTTTGTGTTTAAATTAAGGATTAGCGATTCCTGTGGTCCTTTTTTCGTTACATTTCTGAAAATATTCAGAATTCGAATAAAATTTTTTCGAGTAAATATATTAAAATTTCTAAATGAAACAAATTAAAATTCAAAAATGAATTTGACTAAGCAAACAGCTCAATGCTTACTATTCTTGACGTTTGTAAACTTACTTCATAAACGGCTGTCTAGGGGCTAATATTAAACTAGTCCAATAAATAGATAACTTGAATATTTAATGAAGATATTAGCAATTTATATACACTATGAAAATGGAAGACAACAACACGAATATTTACAAGAAAACTGTCACAGCAAAGAAACATAGAAAAAAGTTCTTTCATCTTTACAATGCGTACATCTCATTTTTCGTCATGGCGGCCTTGTCTGCATTCTTTCACAACAGCGCATGGAGGTAAAGAAGGTAATATGAAGTGCTTCCTACCTCCATACAACAACCAGAGTTCTATCGGACAGGCTGTAGCGCCATCTGACGGACGCAGAAAATGACATCCTACATTTATAATATGCATACAGAAGACAAATATATTGTCAATTCGTTTAGTTACATGACTGCAATTAAAACAAAATAAATATTTTTGTGGAAGGTATATGTGTAAAATGTTTTTCTCACACTTCAGTTCAAAGAATGTAACATTATTTTATATAAGCAATACATTTTTGACGTTTCAGTCTAAACTATAAAAAGAAGATAATCACCTGTTATCCAGTAAGCATTTAAGGCCCTAGAGTCTATGAATCTAGCTAACTGATATATAAATTCAATCTGAATGTTTCTTCTTTGATAATTTATGATACCTGTGCTTGGAAGGAATGATAATTTGTAAGAGCATAATATAGAAAACATGGATGGCAAGTATGACCGTTGCAAGTCATATAAATTGCTACGTAAAATGAAACAACTCTAAGTTGTTTGTTTATTAGCTAAAACATTATGCATGCCTTGTACTTCTCGATTCTTAGATCCACCTACAAGCTTTGTCACAGAACCCAATCAAGACAGAAAAAATTCATTTACACATATTTACAAATAGGAGGATTATATACAGTCTTTCATGAGTGTAAGTCAAGACAACACATACAATAATATGAAGTGCTTAATTTTGTAGAAATTCCTTTCTCTCCATCAAATTCTGTGAAGCAATAACCATCATAATCAAATAATATTTTAAAACTAATTCACTAAAATGTCTGTATTTTACCCATAGTCTGTAGTTACCTTGTAAAACCTCACTTCAAAGCTGAAATTCTTTTCAGAGTAAGTAATCAATACTAGAATTTATTTATCAAAGTTTCTAAGTGTGAATTCTGCAAAAGACGATTTTAAAAAATTATACCATGATATTTAGAAGTCTTGAGTTTGCATTAGTAAAATATACCAGGAATTATCTTCTACAGCCAAGTTTCATACATCCCTAACATCAATCTTTCTTGTCATCTCCGGGCTGGATGAAGTAAATTTTTATCCTAATTATAACCTACACTCACATAAATCTGATAGCATTTTTTTCACAACTGGAAGTTTTGCAGCTTTGGAGAAAATCTGTAAAATAAACAAATGTATTTAAAAAAATGAAATATTAATCGACTAAATAAATTAGTTCTTGGCTTCTGAAAATAGATTTTAATTTCAAAATGCTATGTATTACTTGAATTTTGAAGGTGTACCTCCTTTATTTTCGTTTCGATATGTGCATTGCACTATAACATGTAACTGATTTTAAAATTAAGCACAAGAACATGAACATTAAAACGTATTTTCCCCTTTCTCATGTTAGAAATCATAACTTAATCTTTCAGTTTTCAAAAAAAAAATTTTTTTTAATGTTACGCCTTTTTAAAGATAGTCAAAAACGTTCATTAAAATGGTCTTTAACTTAAAGAAATCACTCGGAAATTTAACATTCAGTCAAATTTTGATCCTTCAGGAAACACATTTTATTTCTTGAAGGTGAACTCAATTTTTGTAATGACATTTCGCTAATTAGTCGTACATATCAAATTCAATCACCGTTTTTAATCAGTCCGGATCATTTAATTGAACATTGAAAAGAGATTAATATGCTCATAATTTCGGAAAGTTCCATATTAGTCTACTATTCCAATAAAAATCCTCCTTAATTCCAGGGCCATCGGAAGATACTTTAAAAGAAATAGCCGAGAAAAAAATAAAACAGTTGTCAGTCGAGCTCTTCCATAGATTTCATTCCGCTCTTTTTCAAGTAGATGAATTGCCAGAAATGCTTTCGTGTGCTGAATAAAACATGGCCCAACATTTGTTCTCGTGTGATGTTTAAGGCCATCAACATATTTCACGGCATTAAAAGAGACAGTGCCACAAAAACACCGCGGGGGGATTCATTGCTTGACTGAGGATCTGTTTCTGAATAAATGGAAAAACTCTCTTTCCCCCCGAAAATACAATTTAGATCGGAAAGGGAGCAATCGTTTAAAAGTTGATGCTGATTGCGTTCCGAGAAATATTCGGTGGAATGTTTGCAGTTCGGAATTAGCATACGAGACTGGTATTTCTTCCGAGATAACATGAAATATGGCGACGTTTTTAAAGATAGCGCTTAAGCTCTTTTCGGCTCGTATAACGATAGCGCATGTTTATATTGGAAGTGGAAAAATTTGTTTTCAAAGAAATATATTTTATTTTAGTACACAATGAATTCAATGTTCGTAGGATATAAACAAGACAATATTCCTACCACAGATCTAAATTAATAAAAATCAGGGAGAAAGTAATAATTGCAATTCGTTTTTCTTCATTTTTCTCTGGAATTAATTTTAATTGTAACAAGGAAAATTTAGAATAAACGCCTACGTTTCAAATTGTATAATGTTTGTATTGTATAATTGTATAATGTTGTATAATGTTTTATGTATGTTTCAGGTAACGCATGCAGTATTTTGAATCATTTGTTCAGCATAGTAGGATTTTATACTTTAGTCTTTTTAATTTTCCTTAGTTGTTAATTCACTAAATTATTTATAATTTTTTATATTATTGCGAATATCTTGTGGTTTTGCATCTTTATGCATTATTCTTACTTATCTTTATTTATTGACAAGTATATGTTTTCCGTCTGTCAGAGACTATAAAATTTCTTTCCTTGAATCTTCCTTTATATATTTTCTGCCTGTTAGTGATTATATTGTTTCCTTACGTGAATCTGCATTTTGAATCTTAAGCCGATTTCGCTGTCGGTACCATATGGTTCAATGATAAAGTTTCAAAACACAAAAAGGTATCCGCCTAATGAAACACATTACTTGTGAAGGACTTCTTAAAGTCATTAAGTTCATGTGTAAAATGAAAATTCATTTTACATGTGAACTACGAAAACTATTATACAACTAGCATTCGCTGGGCTTGGAAACTGAGTCAAATAACCAGTGTTCAATAGTTTTATCAACTCCACTTATCGTGGGCCATCACTGAAATTACAACGTATTAAAATACTGTTGGGTATTTCTTCTGTGTATAGTTTCATTATCGGAGATCACAACACATTTAAATAGTGTAAGCTGTTTTCATATATTTCTAAATCCTGGAGAAAAATAATGATGAGTGTTAAAATTTCCTAAATCCTAAAATTAAATATGAATATATATTTAAACTTGCATGAACCAAAATTTTAAACATATTTCTTAAGAGCCTGGTTGGTCTTGAAATTTATTTAGTTCCATTTCCAGTTCTTATGTTTTTCCTAGAATACAAAATGCTGCAGTAAAATTTCACGGATGGTAAACTTCTTGCACGCTACGGGTGGCATTAACACTTTACGAAATTTCATTATAACTGTACCAAAAAATGTCTTTTGAATTTTATCTGAAATTTCGGATATTATACTCTCTGAAATAAATAAATACGCTAGTTAATACATCAGTTTTAACGTATCTATAAGTAACCCTTACCAGCATGGTCAGCTTCTGAAGACGTTATATCTATGATAATCATCTCAGAAAAAATACACTGTGTTTCTAAATGCATTTATCAGCTGCCCGGTTGTAGTAATATTATTCTGTGATATTTTGCTGTCAGAGCAAAAGAACAAGATGTAAACTATTTGCGAAGAAACCTCTCAATACGAGACATTTCCTCGTGCTACGCGCGCTGTCCACAATTTCAAACTGTCAAAACTAACTTACAGTCATATCGAGCAGCCAGTACAGCATAGAGCTTATATAGCAAGTCCGAGTTTCTTCTGACCAGTGTTACGTGAATTGCGGTTTGACTGTCAAACGGGAAGTAGTAAGGAGAATATCTCCAGGTTGGAATGTCAGTGAGAATTTTACAACATTTTTTTATCTAAAATGCAATTAATTCAGTTCGATGACAATAGTATTATTTTAATCTTTTAAAGTATTTTACCACCAAACAATTGTGACTATCCGAGAGAGTGCTTTGTAAAAATTAACAGCACAAATCATCTATTATTGCATCTTGATTATTAATTCTTTTTTGTCTACAGCAGTAAACGTTCAAATATAAAAATGCGGCTTTCCAAGGGCTGTAAATCTGTAGAAACGAATTTAAATGATACATATTTCAAACTATATTTTCAGTTATTTTAACGCAATAATAATAATAGTAATTAAAAAATTATGTAGCCAGATATGAATATATTAGGAACATTCAGAAGCGTGGCGACTATAGGCCGGTGAAGAAGTTAGATTAAGTTATAGGTTATTTGTAACGTGGCAAAGCACACGGCAGCTGGGATTTGCTAAAGAAGGAAGGCCTTTGTAGAGAACTTTCAAGGAAATATCGGCTCGTATTCATATTACTCATGTGGAAAAAGATTATAATCAACCATGTAGATAGTCCGCTCCCCTGAAATCGAACACAGGTCTAACATCACATACTGAACTTTCTTAACCATTCAGCTTTGGAAAAAGATCACGAAAATTTAACTAATGTTGTGTTCATTAATCAATTTTCTTATGGTTTTGATCTATACTAAGACTTCTCCTTTTCATTAGTTCCCACCAGGCTGGAAATGAGTTAAGAAGATTTAAGTTCAAGTTTTAAAAATTTTAGACTTGGGGCTTTTGGTAGCGATGCTTGGGGTTGTAAATTTCTCTTGCCCAGCTCTGATGCGTTGGTTATCCGATGTTAGCCATTTTGCTAGCCAAAGAAAAATCGCGCGCGTAAATTGAGCTAACGCTTAGTTAGGCCATTTGTATTGCTGTCTCCTGCATCGACTCGATTTAACACGATTCTATTATCTGATTATTGATGGCAGAGATATGACGGATACTTAATGTTTTAAGTATAAGAAGTACATTTATTAACTTAATGTTTTAATAAAAAACTTTTTCATGAAGGTTCTATAAAATATTTTTAGGACTCTGCTATAATTCCACAGGCGAGTGATCATACGCTTATTTGTTTAAGTAGACTGTCAAGATTTAAATTAATTTAAGATTAATTTATAGAGATTAATTTATAGAAAGAGCTATTCCTTAAAGTCTTTACTGATAAGCAGCAAAATGACAATAGGACTGATGTTTGTAGTAGAAGTTAATAATTTGCAAAACATGCAAAATTCAAGAATTTTCCATTGCTGCTCAAATGTAAAGCAGCTGATGCATGTATAGTTAGTTCCCTGTCAGTCCCTGCAAATTTTAACAAGATTCGGGGAAAACACAAAGGAGGGCCAGAGCATACTTAATATAATTAAACACATTTATGGAATTATATCTTCAAATTTGATTGCTGAAATACTAAAATGGGAGAACTTAGAACGCAAGAATGGTATTCAAAAATATTCTGTAGGCGATTATTCCAAAAGGCAGTTTTGTTGAATAGCAAGCACCAAACTTATGAGTATAATGGCTGTCCTGCAACTCAGCAAAAGTTTGGTTAGAAATTATACAAATTTTTGGCATTTATTCCAAAAGAAAGAAATGACTGCATGTGATCAAGAGAAGAATATAGTTAATAAGAATACAGCTCTGCACCCACAAATGTGCAGAGCTTTAGATGTGTTAGTACAATATATTTAGTATAAATATAATACTTTGGACCTAAAAAAGTGTTTTTCTCAAAACAGGTGTTTACGCAGAATTTCTTTATGTATGAACGATAGATCAAAATAATATTATACTATTTTTAATATATTCCACATGTTTCGCCTTTATTATTTTTAGTGCATGTACGAGAAGAAATTCGATTGCTAACGCTTGGTTTCTAAGTTAATATGTTTCTTATAATGGCCTCCGTTTTAAGTTATATTTTACGTAAATACGCCCACAAATCTTATATCTTTTCTTCAATACCCTCTAAAATTTTACTAAATGTAAAACTTTTTAAATAAAAGCGCAAGCACGTGAAGGAAGTTATATAAATTTTAGAAGTGCTATTTTGTTTCTTACATAAATGTTAATATGTTTCATGCAGAAATTTTGAAAAATTTGGTAAATTCTCTCTATTTTCTTTACACTTAATTAACATTTTTGTAGAACTGTAGTAGTTAATTTCAAATGTTTCGTCAAATGAGTCTAACATTATTTTAAAAGAGATTAAAGATAAAAATTTGTTAAGATTTGAGTGATTTCATTCACGTTTTAAAATCCGTTTCCTCTGATTAATTAAATTCTAACGTTATTCGCCTTGATAATAAACAAACTAGTAAAATTCTGCCATGCGAAAAATAATAATATCCTTTAGTAAATTTATGACCAATGAATAAATAAATAAATAAATAAATAAACAATTTTTGCTGAATAGTCCAAAGAACACATACATGTAAAAAACATCAAACAGAGGAATAAATTATCAGAACAAGAAAAGTATGAATTTTAACTGAAAATGCTCCGTAAATGAAGTATCCAAGAAAAAATAAAAATACATTTCCTTATTTCTATCTTGTTGTTCCTTAGTTAAGAATAACAAACGATATTTGTGTAATGAAGCTACAAACATAAGCTTCTTAATGATAAATATATATCTCTCTAAAAATCTTAATTTTCCTTCTAGATCAATATAAAAATTTTGCTCTTTCAGGACCTTATCCGTTTTTGTGGAATAAATCGGCTGATTTACTTAGAATAATTTGAGACTGCGTCCGACCGATCGTAAAGTTCCATCTGTTACATCTGATTGCATCCTAGCTTCTAATGATTAATGTTTTTCCGGGGGTCCCGTTTCCCTTCGTCCGCATTTCCCGTATTCGGGATGTGAACCGGATGAAAATTCAAATAATGGTAATGATGCTTTGCTTAAAGCTTCCGATAATAATCAGTTGTGTAAGAATAACGGCTTCCGAGTCGACAGTGACGTACGCAGGACTCTCAGTTTTGTTCCCTGTCGTTGATAGCATTTGCACCATTAAATTAAATATGATCCCGGAAATTTTTGAAGCTAATTTAATGCAATGCATACACTTTTGCTATAATGTTATTGCAGATTTATCAGGAAAATATCAGAACATTTCATTTATATATTAACTAATGAAAAGTAATGTAACTCTTGAAAGGAATAACTAACGTAATCGTAGGGATTGCTTTGCTCAATTTAGCAATATATTGTAATTAAAATAAAATAGAATATTAATTCATATGAAGTTGTTTGGAATTACCAAAAGGTAGCAAAGAAAATTGCAAAATAACACGCACAACAACATAAGAAAGGTAACATAAAAAATTTTGTTTCACAAATGAAATTGCAAAACAGTATGTGAGATTAGATCAAAAATCAGATTTAACAGCTTACTTATATATACTACATACACACACATATAACACAGACATATACCTGTTTATGTGTGGGTGCATATCAAAAATTTAAGATTTTAGTAGAAGTATATTAAACCATCCTAGGATAATTCTAAAATTGCGTTAAGAGGAACTTAAATTAAAAAACATGAAGAAAAGATTATGAAAATGCTATATTATTTTTCAAAAACTGTTTTTAATTTATTTAAAGTGAACTTATCAATCATATTAAAATTTCATAATACACTTTATGTTATTCATATTTTCATGCTCCAGACCGACTTCTCAAGGGGTAATAATCTGAAGCCTTAAAATCTGAACAATCCAAGAGAACTTAATCCCGTTTCTTCCCACATAATCTTTTGAACAGTGAAAGAAAATATAACCTTTTTATATTGAATTTAAGTAGATACACACACATATATATGCCCATTATATGGTCCTTTGTTTTCTTATTTCAAACCCACGCCAGTGCCAGAAGGTTGTAAATTAAATATTTATTTATAGAGATTTAGAGGATTTAATATACTGCAGTAATCAGTCATTGGCTGTTTACGTCTGAATGAAGCAAATGCTGTTTGCTCTAAATGCTCTAGGATAGGTGAAACTGATGCACATTTTGCCGATAAATTTCTGCATTGATCGCATCTTGGATTAATAAGCTAGATTCACCGACTGAAATGTCCTGTTTTTGATTTTTTTTATTATTTTGTGTCAGATTGTAAATATCATTTACAAGGGCATGCATTACAACTTATTAGATTCTGGTTCGTACAATCAATTCGATAGAAAGTTTATATTCACCACTTTATTAGTTCTCTAGTTTCAGAAATTTACACAGCTCGTATGATAACCGAAGATCTATACTACTTTGAGAAATTAACAGAAAATAAGAGCTAAAATAAAACTTGATTTGATGTTCACAAGGCATGGTACGCCTTTACGTTTTGGATCAGGTCCTATAGTCATTGGAGGAAACATGGCTGACAAAAAGCTAAAACCGATTCAAATAAATTTAGACCTCGCGCGAAAATAATTCAGATACCTATAAATAATCCGGATACGGTCAGCGGTAGCTGCTCAAATCTGCCTCTAACTTCAAGAATTCTCTTCTTGTATATTTAACTAATTTACATATTGGTGGGAACCGTCGAAAGTAGAAATGACATCAAAGCAGAAGAATAAGATAATGGATTAACTGAGCATTAAAATAAACTATATATCTTAAGCTCCTTTAATGCACATAAGGATCAAACTTGCATTTCTTGAGAGATAAATTGCACAAACTGGGAATTTATTAAAAATGTGACTTGATTTCCATATTCTCTTGGGCAATTCAATATATCGTGATTCGCTCTAAAAGTTTCGCTGTAAATGATAACTTGACTTAATAGTTCAGTCATCTTTTATTATAGGGTAACAATTATGCAGATTTTACTCATAAATGTTTGAATCCTTACCATGTAAGGTATAGGGTATAGCGGATACACTTAGACCCTCCTGGCCACGGATTGGCCAGAAAAAAAAAAGAGTGACCCCAAAAGGTAATTAGCGGACACAAATATATAATACCAATACAGATATAAATAAGGAGCAACATATAACAAGCACTCACGAACATACAAACAGAAATTAACACAAAGGGCAACATCAGATTGTAAGGTTTATCCTAAGTTTATTAACAGTTATTTTAAGTTTTGTATCTTTCCTATCTTATTCTAATTTCACCTTAGAATTTCGTGCCAGAATGTAAATTTCAGAAACGCAGTTACTGCAAATGAGAAAGAGTACTATTTAAGTCGTGACTTCACCGACTTCCAGAGAGAGAGTCTGATTCCCTAACTAGCGCGCGTTTGCCTTCTGGCTACGTCTCTCTTAGCTGTTACTACGCTCGGCCATACCTTAGAACCTGACTTGGCTTCGCCGATTTAATTAATACTTATGAGCCAGCTAGTTAGATGCTGATAGCTTCGGCTATACTTTTAAATAGCTTAGTTAAATTATTATAGTTTAAATTATTATTATTATTATTTTAAGTTCAAGCCCGAGTGAGTGGCGTCTTTATGTAAAGTTCCAAGTAGGAACTGACTGTAAATATATTGAAAAATAAAGGGTTGTTTTGAACCCTCCTTAGGTCTTAGGCGTTCAGTTCATACACTTAAGCGATTATTCGCTTGTGTTCGCGGGGTTCTAAGTTAGAACTTTAGGATTAAATAGTAAAACCCCACATATGGCGCCCGAAATTGTTCTTAACGAACCATGCCGCTCGGTACTCAAGATTTCTCGTTGATCCCACCTATCTTTCAGTTCCCTTAAGCACAACCAAACCCGACGGAGGGATTTGGATTCATCTTGGAATCAATGAGAGTGGCGATGAAGCCAAGAGCAACGTTTGACGGCAAAGGATCCGTGACGACCTTTCTGGAACAGCTGGAATTACACTTCACGTTATATCCTGTGAATCAGCCGCAGAGAATAATCATCGCTACGACGAATTAAAAAGGTCAAGCCCTCAGCTGGTACAAGAATATTGGCAAGAATTTGTTGGGGGATCCAGTATCCGAAGCATATACACGGAAGAATTTTAAAAATTCGCTGTTGAAAGCATTCCCAGTTGTAAAAGACCGCGCAAGACTCGAATTTGAATTATTCGGTAAATACCAAACTAATGGGGACGAATTAACAGATTTCATCTTAAGGAAAATCCATATTGTTAAATTGTTATATGGGAAAAGGTCCAACAGCGAAATCATCGAAGTAATTTTACCGCGGTTGCTTCCGTCAATTCAGGACTTTCTCGAAAATAGAAATCCGCAAACGCTGGAAAGCATATTTGAACTAGCTGTCAAATTTCACAGCAGGCGAACGGCGGAAAACGAGCGGGTGAATAATTTTACGCAATATTCAAGGTTTCACAATCAAACGAAACCTCAAGCTCAGCAGAGTTCCTATCGACAAGAAAGGAATGTAGGAAAGCCGGTCAGACCAAAGCGTGGTGAAATAAAATGCAATTAGACAAAGGGGGCGAAAAAACGGATTTAAACTAATCACGGTGACTAGGAAGAGGGTGACGTCACCGTGTGAGAAGATAAATCCCTCAGAAATCATGCTGAATACGGTAAACGTACAAAATTTGGCCTTGCCAGAAATCCAAATACTACTACATACATAACTATGTACATAAACGACGTCCCTAAGACCACCTTACTAGATATCGGGGCTCAATGCAGCTTCCTGTCGCAGGATTTTTTTTAAAAAACAATTTCCTCACTACAGACTGTTTAAAACAACGAGAAAACGCGTGATTGCTGCCCAAGACAAACAGTGTGTCTGCTCGAGAAAAGTAGGGCTGTATGTCCAAATAGAAAATGAGGTCCAGAAAATAAACTCTATCGTGGTAAAGAATTTGTTACCGCAGTCATATTGGGAGTTGATTTCTTGCGCGCAGCTAGCGCGAAAATTAATTTTAAAGGTTCTGCCTTACAGATCAGGATGGATAAAATGGAAGTTGAACAAGCCGCCATGCCAGATCTGGAGCTCAATCACCTCGAAGAAGGAGAAAAAAACAAGATTAAAGAACTGGTAAGAAATTTTGTTAAATTATATGACGAGAAGCCTGGATTCTGCCAGATTGTATCTCACGCGATTATACTTCAACTGAGCGGGAAACTCTCGAAGTCCTACTATCGGCTCAAAAATTTCGGGTGTTCTTTTAGAGTGCCCTAATAACTGTGTATTCAGATCACAAGGCAGTTGGTCGCCGATACTCCGGAAGAAATTATTCGCCTCGGCTCATACGTTGGACACTAAAACTGCAAGAGTTTAACTTAATTATAAAACATAAGCCGGGGAAAGAAAATGTAGTTGCAAATGCCCTTTCGAGGATTAAGATCGATGAAGATGGAAATACAATTAAATGTACGATGCTAACTGCGAAAATTATTGAATCCCGAGAAACAATAATCGCCGAATTAAAAACGGACCCAGAATTTAAAGATATTTACGGTTACCTGGAAGATCCCGAAAATTTTGATCATGTAGACTTAAAGAATCAAGAATCATCAAGAATTGCGGCTGGTAGTTCTAATGAGTCTACGCTTAAGTATTCTAGAGGCGCTCCATGACTCGAAATTAGGAGCCCAGGTTGGTCTTAGGAACTGCAAAGGGTCCGCGAAAGTGGTACATATTTCGCAGTTATACAAAGTTGTGACGGTGTATGTCAAGTCATGTCACTTGTGTGAATTACGTAACGACATTAATTACAACCCGGCCGGGTACTTAAATAGCATAAAATCCACTTTCCCAAATGAATTCATTGGCATTGATTTGCTTGGTCCCTACCCTAGAACAAAGATTAATAAAAACAGATACTTGTTAACCATCATAGATCATTTCTGAAAATGGGTAGAAATAATTCCCCTTAAACGGGCTTCAGGAAAAATAGTAGCAGATTCGTTTCTAAATAAATATATTTTAAAATACGGGGCCCCCAGTAAAAGTAATATCAGATAGTGGTAGGCAATTCGTTAGCAATTTATTTGAAAACCTGTGCACAGGCCTTGGCATACGCCATCTAAAAATGGTACCTTATAGACCGCAATCAAATATTGAGGAATGCGTAAATAAAAATATAGTTAAATTATTCGGGGATATGTTAAGAATTATCATGACCGTTGGGACAGCTGCGTCAATGAATTAGGTTTTGCCTTGAGAACAGCAGAGCATGACACGACAAAGAATTATTCTTAGGAAGAAAAATTTTTAACCCCTCTGGATAAGTTATTTTTTGTTCAACAAAGACAGGAAGAGTTTAAATTGAATGATATTCAGAAAATTTTTAATGAGGCCATCAAAAATTCAGATGCGGCCAGGTCGAAACAACAGTTATACTACAACAGAAAGAGGCGTGATGTAGAATGTAGCATAGGCCAGAAAGTGTTACAATTAAAGCACTCCTTGTCATCTGCACCCGAAAATAGGGTAGCCAGATTTGAGCCAAGGTTTGAGGGCTCTTTTATCATAGAGATGATTAAATTTTCAACAACAATCTATCGCGAACATCCATCAAATTAAACCCTATTATAGTCGTACGGATTTTCTAATCTTAAAAGATTTATTGCAGGCTACTGAAACAGCACCAAGAATATTAATTTTATCGTCGCCAAACAAGGATCCCCCGGCAACGAAAATAAAAGCCGCTAACACTGAAGAAACCATAGCCAAAGAACCTCTATGTAAAGAAGGAAAGGCTCCATAGACGTAATGTAAACCACTCTGTCTGCAACGCCGCTACAAAGAAAAGGGAACATTCTCCAAGGGATTTGGCGACGGTATCTGTTGGCAAGAATTTCCCCTCTGTGATGTGCCGGTTCTTTGGTACCTAGCCGACATTTTCCCCCTCCGCGACGTGTATAGGAAATTGAGGAACACAGGTTAAGACGAATCGTTCTTTGACTTCTCGCGATAATTTAAACTCGGAAATGATGAAATATTAGGTGAAGTTTCACTTTCACTGGCTGTTGAACTTCCATTGTCCATATCGCTACTTGAAACCAAAGAACCTATTCTTTGTTTAAACTCTTGCTAAACGTAACGGTCGAACCTGTCCAAACCAACTTCCACATTCAGCTTCGAGCTTTGGCGCTTTTTGGCGACAGATATTTCACGCATGCGCAGTTGTTTCCCTTTTCGTTGGAAGGGAGCCACTTCTGCTTCTGCGAAGTTTTCCTTCTTAACAATACATATTCTTTGCCATAGCGAAACGAAGGCAACTTCAACAAGATCCAAGCTGCGCCAGAACGAGGAGTACTAAACAAATAGAAGTTCCTATCCAACAATATCCAGCGCCTATGGGACAGAAGAAAAGGCTCTTGTAAGGCAAGCAAAGAAAATGGCAAACTACAGAACCCAAGCCACAAGAAGGTGCTAGAAGAATATGCCAGCCGAAAGCAAGTATGAAAAGAAAGCTACCCGACGACGCGAGGTCTATTCCTTTTCAGGAACCCAGAAGAACTAAGAGGGTTTTTAAAAATTTAGAAACAAGGTCGCCAAGGTACAAGCCAAAGAGAAAACTGGAATTCCAAAAACCTCAACCGACAAGAAACGCTTCCCGTTTCAACGCCCGAGGAATGAAAAGAAAAGAATGTCCAGAACCGAATACCAGTCGCCCGGGACGACTGAGAGTCCGAAATTTGGCAATTCCAACATTTCAAGAGTTCTGCGCCAAGAGATGTAGGAATATAAAAGTAGAAGCCCAAAAGATAAGTGAAAATTTTTCTTGTTTTCTACTTTGTATTGAAATATCGATTTATGTCATGTGTTTAAAGTTGCTAAATACTGTTTAAAACAAGAAATTGAATTCGCAAGTTTGCGAGAATGTATTTGTAACTATCTGTTAAAACGAAAAGAATTTGAATTCGCAAGTTGGCGAAAGTTTAGTTTTTAAATACTTTCTTTTAGAATTCTTAAGTTCCTAGAAACTAATTTCTGAATATATTTAGTCGAAAGACTTCAATTGTGTTAACTTAAAGATTGTAGCCAAGCGTTGTGAATTTTGTAAAGCAACTATAAGGAATGATGTAAAATTAATTTTAAATTATTAAGTGTTAAAATGTTCCATTGAATTTGAAATGTTAATGTTAGCTTTTAAACTTTTGCCAAAGTTAAACTGATACAAATGTAAGCTTTGGTCAAGCATGACTGTAAATATCTTTGTGTAAAAGATGAATTGAATGCAAGTATACACTCAAGAGCCAAAACATTATGACCACGTGTCAATAACGAGTTGGGCCACCTTTGGCGCGCAACACAGCTTCAACCCGCCTTGGCATGGATGCCACAAGTCCTTGATAGATGGCCGGAGACAGATTGCACCAGATATTGTAGCAACGGTCACGCAAATCCGAGATATTGCGAATTGGGGGTCTTTGACCTCTGAGCTGCCGTCCCATGACATCCCAAATATGTTCTATCGGATTGAGATCCGGTGAGTTAGGCGGCCAGGACATTAACTGGAAATCAGCATCATGTTCCTGGAACCACTCCAACACAATTGTAGCCTTGTGACACGGGGCGTTGTCCTGTTGGAACATTCCATTTCCAGCTGGAAAAACAGAGGCCATGTAAGGGTGCAACTGGTCCGCAATGATGTTCAGATACCCTGTAGCATTCATGGTCTGCTCTACCACAACCACGGGTCCCAGAGACGCCCAAGAGAACGTCCCCCAGAGCATAATACCTCCACCACCGGCCTGTGTATGACCTACTGTGCATTGAGGGAGCAAATGTTCGCCTGGAAGACGGCGTATCCTGACACGGCCATCGGTGTGATGAATGACAAACCGTGATTCATCTGACCAGGCAACTCTCTCCCACTGATCCATGGACCAGTCGCGATGTTCCCGGGCCCAGCGCAGGCGCAGTTGGCGATGACGCTTGGTCAGTAAAGGCACACGAGTGGGACGTTTGCTGCGTAGCCCCATATCCAACAGTGTCCGCTGAACAGTGTGCTCCGATACGTTTCTACTTGACTCTGCATTGTATTCGGCTGTCAGCTGAGCCACTGTCTGGCTCCGGTTTTGCTTCACCATGCGAGACAGTCTCCGACGACCTTTCTGTTTGATAGCGTGTGGACGTCCAACACCATGTCGTCTACTGTTGGTTTCACCGTCATTCATCCACTTTTCATACGTACTAATAACTGTAGATCGCGAACAACCCAGTAGTCGTGCAGTTTCGGAAATACTTGTTCCGAGCCTTCGAGCCATTACAATCTGCCGTCTATCAAAGTCGCTTAGATCAGCAGCCTTTCCCATCGCACACAGAAGTAAGTGAAAGAATGATGCTTCAGACTCTCCAGCAGCAGTTAAATACCACTTCCACCTGATCACGTGCCTTCCACGTCATCCATTCGCGTTCATCGCAAAATGTAGAGCTGGTCATAATGTTTTGGCTCTTGAGTGTAGATTGAATGCGTTTAAAGTTAGGCTCTCCAGGCTTCACTTATGAATTTTTAAATTTAAGCTCTATTTTAGGACATTAGGTCTAGTTTTGTGTTTAAGGCGTTTTCTAAGGTCTGGTTAGTCGAGTTTATAACAAATCCTACCGATTGGATTGTCGTCGCGGAACTACAGCATAGAAACCTCGTCTCACTCAGAACAATTTTTGGAGAGCATAGGGGAAGGACAATTAAAGTTTGGTGTGAATGAAAAGGTTTGAGGGCCAAAATAATTGCAAGAAAGAGTAACTGTTATGCCTTCGAAACTGTTATGAAGAGAACTAATACTTTTTCCCTCCAAAGGACTAGAAGATGAAGACTGACGTCTGATTGAAAGAAAACATGTAAAAGACGTAAAGTAGATGAATGTGCAACCCATTCAATTTGTGAATTGCTGCGCATTTCACATCATTCGCATAAATCAGTGACATGCGTCTACTCTAAAATTTGCCTGAATTTCTGACCACTCCTTCTTGGTGCTGCATTTTCAATGTCGAGCAGTGCAATTAAAACTAACACATTCTACTCTAGGTGTTTATCTCAGAAACTTCGCATTCACTCTTTCTGATGTCAGCTTGTTTGTTGCGGTTCCAGTATAACACACATCTCCCGTTTATCAACTGTATTCTGATAACGATGTAAAACGTCCCAAATATGCTAAAGAATGGGAGCGTAGTTTCCGTACATTAAGCTACGAAAGTCTCTGCCAAGATGACTCTTTTGCAAAAAAATCGAAGCACCATGAAGGAAGTGGTTTTTGATGAATTTGAATATGCGTATAGCTCATACAGATATAATAAAATAATAATAAAAAATCAAGGTCAAGTACCTTTTCATGGCTTACAATCCCCTACTCATTGTTCAAATTAGTAGTTGGTCGAACCGCACATAGCGGCAATGCATGCTTGAATTCGTCGAGGCAAGGAGTGGTAGAGGTTCCTAAAGTCATTCTGCGACACATTCTCCCAGGCATTCATCAGTTGTCGCTCCAGATCTGCGATATCTTGTGGTCCCTGAATCTAGCAGCCTACCATGTCTCAGACATGCTCGATTGGTGAAAGGTCTGGTGACCTCAGTGGCCAAGGAAGAGTATCAACCGCACGGAGACAGTCCAGAGATATGCAAGCGGTATGTCGCCTGGCATTATCTTGTTGGGAAATGGCCCCAGGATGACGTGCCCTGAAGGGTAATGCAACCGGCCGCAGGATAGTATCAACATGTCATTGAGCTGTTAAAGATGTACGGAGGATGACTAAAGATGACTTTCTTTCTTTCTTTCCGCCATCGACGGAACAGCTGGCCCACTGGGTTAGGTGCTTTTCAGCCTGTTGGATCCCGTCGATGGAATTTAAAGTATATATATATATATATATATATAAAGAGCTTAGTAGTGTGTCATCCTGCAATTGACCACGCTAAACGAGGAGCATTGAAATAACGACCAGAACATGGAAAAAAGATGCATGATGGGGACTGTTGAGACTAAGGGGAACACTTATTATGGTGCATGTTAGGCAGACATTTATACAGTTACGGTACATGTTGGGCATACACTATTATGGTACATGTTAGGCGTAGGCATACAGTTACTAAAGATGACTTAATGTTATAAGAAATAGCGCCCCACACCATCACACCAGGTGTTATGTCTGTATGCCTTTGTAAAACAAAGGCTGATTGGGACCGCTGGCCCCGTCCTCTCCAGACACGAACACGGTGGTCATCTGCTTCAAGAATGAAGCGGGATTCATCGCTGAACACTATACGATGCCAGTCTGATGGCAGCCATGATGGTCGGCTGCGACACCACTCCAGACAACTCCGCCCATGCTGTGGGGTCAAAGGCAAACGTCTTAAAGGCCTCTGTAAGCGTAACCCCGCCACAGGTAAGCGCCGTGAGATGGCCGACGGTACCGCGGGAGGTATAGACGTGGCTGTAATGCGTTGAATTATGATATGGACACATCGACAATGATACCGTTGGGGCAGTTCGGGCCTGGCGAACAATCATCCTATCTTGCTTCGCATTTGTGCTCTTTGGCTCATTCTCATTTCATCTCATTCTCATTCTCTTTGCTCATTGCTTCATTTCATCGGCAATTTCCTTGTAGTAACCATTTCTGCCAACATCTTTGCACAGCAGTGTCTGTACACTGCAGGTGGCGGCCTAATGCTCGGTATGACCACCCAGCGTCACGCAACCCCACAATGCGACCACGTTCGAAGTAGTTTAGTTGTCTGTAAGGTCTTCGATATCGTCGTAATGGCATCTTTAGTTGCTTCTTTACGGAATTACAATGGCAGCAACAAAAAAGCATACGTTTTCCACCTCTGATACTGGTTTTATAGTTTGCGAATTACTCACTAGAAATGCGCACTATGATCGCAATTCCTGCTAATTTGCCTTGAAACTTTGATCATTTGAATGTTCGATCAAGATGTGTTTGCACACCAAATTTCGTCACGGTCGTAAAAGTCTTTCTTGGTGCTTCGACTTTTTGCAAAAAGTGTATTTCATCCAGAAATAAAAAGGGTTCAATCGTCCATGAATGCTTCTTTGCACTGCATGCTATCAACTTCTGAAGCATAACATACGCAATATATTTATTAAAAAAATTGAATTCCTTAAAAACTTCCGAGTTCGTTTGTTAATAAAGTCCCAAATCACCATTTTAAATTTAAGGAATTATTAAATTAGTTTTGCAAGTCATGCGTATATAATTTGGAAATTTTGCGGTCTTGATAATTCTTTTAGCTGTTTCTTGACAAAGACCAAAAAATTATTAACTATTATTTAATATTATATGAATTTTGTTTTACTTTCATTAATTAATTTTTATTCCAGTTTTGTTTTTCAAGTTTTGGATTTAATTGCTTTTGATTTGTGCCTTAATGCTAGAAAATTCCCGAAATTTGTTTGGTATTAATTATATTTTATCTCTTTATTTATATACACACACACACATATATATATGATATAACAAAATAGAAGAGCTGCCTTAAAAATAATTGACGATCTCAAAATTAACATTCTAGACTTAATACTCTCCCCCTAAATTCATCTGTTTTCCCAAATTCAAGTTCTTTCTTTCGTTATGTAACTCTACGTGAAAAAGGCAACTGAAACTAAAATTAACCAGTCGCAGATTAGCTGTACTTGTACATCAGTTTGCAAGAGTGTAAATACTCTTAGAACAATAACTACGCCACTACATATGTGATGACAGTTTAAACAAAGCGAGCAAATTTGCAAGCTACTCGTGGCCTAGCATCAGAACCGGAACTGGAACTACGCTATTATTCTGCTGAATTCTTTTCCTAGCTTTCGCCTTTGCGAACGAAAATGCTCTATGCTCTGCTTGTCCGTCTAAAATGATGTCGCCCCCATTAAACTGTGTAAATTGTATATAAGAAATTATCGTAATTGTTATGATTAAAAAGTATATTGTCTACGAGGAATTATTCTAGTGCGTCTGGGAATCTGGAAATAAAGATGATAATTGGCTGAACTTAGTTTGGTATCAACTTCGT
Organism: Stegodyphus mimosarum; assembly: GCA_000611955.2. Taxonomy (NCBI): domain Eukaryota; kingdom Metazoa; phylum Arthropoda; class Arachnida; order Araneae; family Eresidae; genus Stegodyphus; species Stegodyphus mimosarum. Next base: position 838,130 of record KK121655.1, on the reverse strand, counting down.
CCTCATGCCCCGACACTCTGCCATCGAGACTGTCAACTTTTATAGTATCCGGATTCACGACTACGCTTCAAAAATATTACATATATATATATATAGCAAGAGAGAGAAAGAGTTTTTTTACAGTGCTCTTAACTTTTAGCATTTCCTAATTTCGATTATCAATAGATACACTCCTTTTCCTAGGAGATAATGATAAACAGAAAAGTAATAATTAAATTTATATGTATGTATACAATGCACTGAAACCAAAAATGAATGAAAAAATTGAAAGAAACTCCATGCATTATAAACAGCAGTATAGGAATAAGCTACTATAATTTACATTCACATGATGCACTAGGAGGTGAATGTCTTACCATTTGAAATTTTATTGTTGTTGGAAGCATATTAATGCCGATTGAGAGTAAAATAAAAAACAAAATATAAAGTCAAAAAGGAAATATATGTATACACATAATAAATAGGTAGATAAATAAACATATGTATATTTAATATTTTTTATTACCGAATATGAACAGGTATGTTCTGTGGAATCATTAATCCATAACTGTTATTTCAATTCCCTCACGAACGTATATTCATAAATATATGACTACAGGAATGAATTATTCATCAATAAATTTCAAATTTATAGCCTCTGCTAATATAATAGTTTATTTAGGGCACATATCTAACCACTTCTCGTCTGATGGCTGTGAGGAATTTCTGTTAAACTGAAGTAGTTTACGTCAAATAAACTAAAAGTAATTAATCCGTCTAGTTTTGAGATTGATGAATGCAATATTCGCTTGCGAATGTATGCTTCATTTGCAGTCGAACTTTACGGAAAGAAAATTTTATAGGTAGGAGTGAAGTTTGTGCTACACACATAAACTCTTGATTAAAAATGATAAATCACGTTTTTACTTGATTTCAAAATGAAAGCATTCGCTTTATGGTTTGGTAAATTTTATTTCTCTTTTCTGTTTCCTTACATGAAAATTGCATTAATATATTCGTGGTTGTAAATGAAAGTATGTCAAATAACTACTACATCTGAGAAACACAAATAAAAATAAAAAGGACTTCTTTAACTTCCTTTTCATATGGCAAATGTACACTTCGTCTAATACGAAAGGCGCTATTTTTAATAACCTAATGATAGTTGCTTGTATGTTAGTTTAATTGATTACTTTATAAGAACTACAGTCTATTACATGCCGTTAACTTAATTGAAAATTGGTGCTAAATGATGTTTTTTCTTGTATGGCAGCAATTCGATATGTAAAAATTGGCATAAAAACATAGTTTCATTAAAACATATGCATGTTAAAAACATATTAAATCAGCGCATGAAATAAGATCATGATTCGTAAGTAATGCACTGTGAAAAATTTGTGATGATATGATCTTATATAGCAGAAGACGAAGAGAAAGATATGTGTGTGCCGTGGAGAGTCAGATAATCAGTGTGCTGCCATATTTTTTATATTTTAGTACTATTTTTATTTGTGATGCAAACTGATGAAACCATCCAGATGATGACGATATTCACCTGCAAAAATTGTTACTGCTTGAAGATGTAAAAATTATTCTAAATTTTTTGTTAATACCTTTGCTCTTCTATCATGTTTATTCACAAAGTTTAAACGAATTGCTAACACACAAAAATATTAACTCAGTATTTGAGAAGATTGGAAAATATGAAAATGTTTAATTTAACCATTCTTTGTTTTTGAGATGTGGATTGCAACCGTTAGCAAAGCAATTTAAAGCGAAATCCTAAGTTTCAAAACTTTTATTTTGAAAAACAGGTAAAATCTTACTTTTATATTGTGGGGTTTCACTTATTTGATTCAAGGTTCAATCTTTGAACCCCACAAACACTAACAAGCGAATAATCGCTTAAGTATGTGAACAAACCCTTTATTTCTCAGAATAATTACAATCAACTCCTAACTTGGAGTATACAGCAAAGCCTCCACTTGGGCTTGAACTTAAATGAATAGGAAATAAAACTTAACTAAGCTCAACTAGAACTAACTCAAGGTATAGCCGAAGCTATCAGGATTGTAAGTAGTTGGTCTCTAAATATTAATTGAATCGGCGAAGCAAAGTAAGGGCCTAAAATATGGCCCAACGTAGTAATATGTGAGAGAGACGTAGCCAAAATGCAAACGCGCGCTAGTCAGGAAATCAGATTCTCTCTCTGTAGAAGTCAGTGAAACATCGACTTAAATAGTACTCTTACGCATTTGCATTCACTGCATTTCTGAAATTACTTTCTAATAGGAAATTGTAAGCTGAAACTAGAAAGATAGGATAGGTGTATAACTTAAAATAACTGTTAATAAAATTTGGATAAACCTTACGTTATATTTAAAATTGTGAATTTTAAGACTCCAATAACACAATCAATAAGATCAATGACGTTATAAGTCTGTTTATTTTGATCCAGTTTTACTGCTGTTGCGTTCTGTGAACTGTTTGGTTATTAACTGTAAGACATTAAATTAAGATGAATGAGCTTTAAGGTATGAGTTATCATCTGCTTTAGTTATTGTCTCCAGCGTTAGTAGTGACACAAGCATTTTGGCTAACATGATTCAGAAAGGAGAAGAGAAAAAAGATGGGCAAAGGGAAAAAACATTGTACGTAACATGGTCGAACTCAGCTGACCAATATTTACGTTTACAAGTAATATTTTCGAAAATGATAGCAATCAAAAACAGTCTGAGCGAGATCATTGAGCAGCCAAACAATTTTAGCTCTTCCGTACGTTCGACAAGTTAACATCAGCATTATCACATCAAAAAAATTTCGACGCAGATCATTGGAACTGAAAACAAGGAATGAATGTTCGACAGGACACGGGTACGTTGGCTGCTTATTTGAATTTAAAGAATTCATTTGATTCCATAGAGTACTGGAGGCTTAGTAGCAAGAAATAGGTAGCAAATATCTACTATGCGTCAACAGGAAACTAGACATTTTGTATGCATCCTTAATTAAACCCGAACGGTATTTAAAAATTGGTGTTTTATTATTTATAGAGTGCAGTTAAAGAAATGATGAGTCTTTCAGCCATGAGAAATTTTGAATGTAAATACAATTTTTTTTAGTTTCTATTATTTTACTTATGATTTTAAATAGCGCTGTATGCTTTACGTTTTTGATGATTGAAAATTTATTTAGACATACATTAAAAACTTATTAAAATATTTTTACACTAGAAAGATACTAGATTTTTACACTATTTTTACACTTACTTCAAGCCTTCCACTAAGATTTCATTTTTAAATGAAACTATGGACTTAAAATCATATATCCGTGATAACATTTATTGCCTCTATTCCAGTTTCATAGTTTATTGACTGGTGTTGCGAACTTTAGTACAGAAGAAAATCCCATCTTAAAAGATATTACGTTTGACATTCTTATATTTTCAAGTCACTGCATCGTCGTGGAAAACGTTGATACTTAAATCGGTCTAATCGAGAAAGACTGAACCAAAAGTTAATCTCCAAAAGCTGAACACAAGCAACGCGTTACATGATGTAAAAGGATAAGGAGGAAGAAAAAGATCCAGTTTTAAGAAGGAACTGCTTTGAGAGAAGATTACTTTAAAGCATCATAAATCAAAAGATATATATAAGGGTGCTTACTGAAGAAAGACACGAAGCAAAATGCTTTTCCTCGATAAGTAGGAAAGCGAAGGCGTTGACAGAAATGATTCCATTCTACGTAATTTGTGAAAGTGCTTCTTTCAGTTCTCCTACTTTGAAGCTTGCATGCTACGCTGTAATTCTTATGTCTATCTTTTCAGTTTTATTCTCGGAAAAAGGTAAATAATGTTAAATCAACTTTCAAAGCTGAGGATTTTAAAATAGAATACGATTGGTCGGAAGTATACACTGTCTGCAAATATTTATACATGAATATGATAAAGACTATATATTCCAGTTACTTATTAGTATCTATAAATAATTCACAATTCAGATTTAAATTCACATACTTTGATACTGTTTTAATTTTTTCATGCAGTTATCAATTTTAGAAATATCTCAAATATAATTAATATATATATATATATATCATGTCAAAAACGGCAGAAGAAATAATTTAGGTGAAAATAATGTTATAAATCCTTTTAAACTATTCTCTCTCAGTAAATGGTTAGAAGCATTTTGGAAATCTCTTTTTGAGTTTTATTTTATATAAATATTTTTATAATTAATTGCATGAATTAAAGATAATAAGGCAACGTAATCAGCACAATAATCTTTATAACTATTTGATATTTAACCAGATTAGAGCATTTATTTTTCAATTCTGCTACAGAGGATGTTTATTTCTTAAAAGAATTCGGTGCCTTTAATTGATGTTTATAATATAAAGAATATTTTTGAATGTTCAATCTAATAGCGCACTTATAACTCCACATTGTGTTTCCATGATAGAAAGATTTTACTTGGAATTTACTGAGATATTGATTTCCATTCCTCTTCCACTACTTTCGCGAGATGATTCACTGCAGAGGGTTTGAGCTTAGAAAGAGCTCTTTTCAAGAGACCAGAGACACAGAGTCGACAGGTGAATTATCAGAGGATTTCGCAGGAATATGTTGAAAAGATATACAAGGTTGTCAAAAAGAAACTTTGCCAACATCTGCACTTCTAGCGTCTGTTCCGGTTAACCGATCGAGATGAGATTGCAGATACAGTTATTCGGACGTATACGTTCAAGATTCTGTAAATGCCAACAGAGGGACGCTGACGGTTACGGTTATACTTGCAGAAACTCGAAAATGTCGAATAGTAACACCCCACATCCTGTCGCAAAATGTTCAGCGCATGTTAAAACCCTAAATAGCGTTGGAACGGTACCGATGTATCCAAAAACTGGCGTGTTATGTATTACCCAAAAAAGAGTTCTGAAAACCAGCCAATGAAACATGATCTGGGCGCACAAAGAAAATTTGCATACGACAGAGACAAGACACATATAACTGATGACAACACATATCAGACAAAATAATACCTTTATTTAGATCAAATATTTTCCATATGGGTGCCATCACAGGCACGTATGCATTGCATCGGGAGACGATGAACAGTACCGCTAAACGCAACATGGCATGAGGGATGTTTGCAATCTCACGCCGTATAGAATCCTTTAAATCCGACAAAGTTTGCGGATTGCGCAGGTAAACGCTGGATTTGAGATATCCCCCAAACCAGAAATCCATAGCAGTCAGATCGGGGGATCGCGGAGGCCACGGAAAAGGATAACGGCGTGAGATGATGCGATCACCAAAATGCTGTTCCAGGACCATTTATCAGACCTCGTTATATGCAGAGATGCACCATCTTGCATCCAAATGATGCCATTGAGTGCATTCCGCCTACGTAATTCCTGTAGTAGCTTTCATCCCATTTTGATAATACAGTTTTATCAATTCACCACGAACATTCCCAGGAAGAGTAATTTCGTCGCTATGTGAGAGTTCCGAATGACGGCTTCGCGCACCCGCCTGTTATTTTATCGGTTTCTTACTTTGAATATCTAGCGATCGGCGTTCTGTGATTGGTATCTTGCTTCTGTTATATGCAAATTTTCTGCGTGCCCCCACACCGTGTTTCGTTGACCGGTTTTCAGAGTTCTTTTTTGTGTATGCATAACACGTCCGGTTTTGGACATATCGGTACCGTTCCAACTCTATTTAGGGTTTTCGCATGCGCTGAACATTTTACGACCGGAAAAGGTTGGCGTTGCCTTTCGACATTTTCAAGTTTCTGTAACTATAACCGTAACCGTGAGCGCCCCTATGTTGCCATTGACAGAATCTCGAGCGCATACCTCCGAATAACTATATTTGCAATCCCATCTCCATCGGTTAACGGGAACGGAAGCTAGAAGTGCAGATGTTGGCAAAGTTTCTTTATGACCACCCTGTACGTGGAGTACCTTTGTCAGCCTTCATTCTTTCAAGGAATGTAGTGCTTTTTTAAGTATGATATTTTGCTTAGTGTTGATGAAGATTCACGCTTTAAAAGTCAATGAGATAAAGAACTGGAATTTTTTCATTAAATATCGGAAGCCAGACTTTCTCTCGATAGTACGTTCAGTTGATGTTAACATTTTTCCCACTGTTCATATTGTTAATTTTCCACTGTAAAAGAATCTTGCTACAATCATAAACCTCTTACTAAAATGTTATATGAAGGAATGAAGTTTTTACTCTTTTTATCTTCGTTTCGATAACAAATATACCTTTTCTTGTGGCAGTCATTTAGGTAAAGGCACGCTTCGCCAAGAGTCACATTCTATTTTCAATGTGTCCTGCCAAATAGTTTCCATACAGGGTTCTACAACTTGTTCTGCGTTGAGCCACTTGCCTAGGCAAAAGTTGATGAAATTGTGTTTTTTTTTTAGCTTTTTTAAGTTGCAAACCTTTGTTTATCATTTCATTTATTGTTGCTACAGTTGTCTTTAAAGACTTTGCAATTGATTTCTGCGTAGACTGATTTTTTCTTGTTGCTATTGATTTAACTTTATAACATTAGAAAGAGTATGTAGTTTTTTTAAGGATATTCGTTTTTCTACGTAGAATTAAATTCCTAACTCATTTGCACGCGACATTTAAAAGAAGTATAAATTTAAATGTTGTAGGTGATATTTGTTATTTCAAATAATGAGTTATTAACAGAAATTTTTATTCCAAGACACTTTTTTTTAAATCATTTATCGAAATCTCTCTAAAAATGTGTAAATACCCTCTGTAGTTATAGCTAATTGCCTTTAAAATTAATTACCTGTCCAATGTATAAAAAAGCGTATAAATTAAAGACTGTACTTTTTATTTTTTACATAACACTATGGTGTGTACTGATGTAAAATTGTACCACTCAAAAGGACATGCAAATCACGTAGGAAAAAATAGGGAGGAGAGTAAAAATATTTAAAAATAAATAATGCCTTGCTTGTATTCGAAAAGAGGACCCTTGAAGAACCGGCTTGGTGTGCTCACCATTGATCCACGTGTACATGACTCAGTGGCTTTCATGTACTTTTTAAGTATATGAAAGGAATGTCGCTACGTTAAATGTAAAAAATGGATTGTTCATATTTATTTTTCTGTACTTATCTGAAGCATGCCATTATTTTTTCTTACGTTATTTTATTCAAGTACATTCTTCAAAGTATTTCTAGTTATGATTATTTTTATGTACTTGATGAGTCGCCATTGGAGCAAGTAAGAAGAAAATGAAAATATTCAAATTTTATATTTTATTGTTCACATGAATTTAGTGATTGTATTCGTTGAACGGAGAAATTTTATAATTATATTCTTTGCAATACTTTAGGCAAATTTTAGGGTATTATTTGCCTGATTTTTTTCATTGTTGCTGAGATAATCTTAGTCGAGAGAGCCGTTGCATATATGTTTGTATTTTACAGAGAAGAAATACTTTTTTTTATCCAATGAATTGAGTAACTAAGTAATTGAATTATTCATTAGTTTAAGAAACAATAAATTAGTATTCTCCAAGATATCTGAATGGTTTTATCATAAATTAAAAATTTTATTATTCTAATGATGGGATTTCTTATATTTATTGTTTCTATTCGAATTTTAATGGCAAATTTTTGAAGTTTCTTTATTTAGACAATAATTTAACCAGCTTTTTTAAAATTGAAAATGAATGCCGAATTCCAGAGATGTAACAATTTGAGTTTTTTAGGTTACAGTGTGATTTGCTTTCAACAGAAGACAGATGTGAATGTATACTACATTAACCAAACGCATTTATGTTATCCAGTCAGAAACATTTCACCAAGCGATGGTAAACGTCTGTCGTCAGCTACCAACAAACAACTGTTATATTTTTAGCAGAATGCAGAATAAAATACTTGATTCTGTTTTAACTACAGACGGAAAAGTTTCTTGAGCTTGTACTAATATTTTATCATTAGCGTAATTTTGCTGTTACACGTGCTTGATGTACTAAAATTATATTTGCTTCGAATGTCATTAAACCTCAAATACTCTATTTTTTTACCTGCTTCGATTACATTTAAGACTATAGATATATTTGAAAAGTTTGAATTATTTGATATGTGTATGGAGATTTTAATTATACATACGCGAGATAATAATTGATCAATTAATTAGCAGGTATTACGAAAATACTATTCAGTTTTTTAACAGCATTGTTGAATACGAAATGGAATCTGTGCATAGAAATTTAAAAAAAAAATTAAACTAGTCTTCGTTTTATTAAATCAGTTTTTTGCTAATTTGACTTTTTGGGTTTTGTTAATTTCTGTTAATTAATTAATCATTATTACAGAAACATTCTTTGTTTGTATTGAGGCCTAGGTTTCAACACTCGAGATTTTTAATTAACCTTATATATATATATTTCAAATTTATTAAAATATTTTATTATGAAATTCTGATTAATCTGACTTAATATGCAAATACTTTTGCCAATTAAATTAAATTAATCTTAGCTATTTAAGTGATAGATTTTATTTTTGAAATTCCATTTTAACTCATTATTTGTGCATTATAAACAAACAGATTATAGATAGCATAGCTGCCAACCTTAAAATCTTAAAAACCGGGAGATGTTTGCGATTAAACGGGAAAAACTGAGAGGTATTTCACACTGAGCAGCGATACCATTTCAATTAACACCTAATTGATTTATATTCATTTTATAATACAAGATTCGGGTAACTTAACTATTTTTAATACAAGTCTGATGTAAAATGTATTAGAATTTAATCAGATATGCTAAATTTTATGTTAATTGGCTAATTTAATTTTATACTGGGAAAATCCTGAAGCGTGAAACTTTATTCATCTCAGTACTTTAGACATAATGTTCATATTTTTGTATGGATCAACTTAGTAATGCACCATATATTGAAGTAAAATGAAATGAAATTGATTAAATATTGCTTGAATTTTCATATAAAAATCTACAAATGTCTGCAATAGACTAAAACAACTCAGATCAAAAGAATTTTAATAATGTTAATAAATATCTAATAAAAGAGCACAATTCAAATGAAATTCTATTTAATAAGAAAAATTATTGTGAAAACCAGTAGATGGGGAATAATTTGAGATTTATTAATTCAGAATATTTTATTTATTGATGGGAAACATTTTCTATAATAAAGGATGAAAGTTGTTAATCAGAAGATTCGGTGATTGATCGAGGAACCTGGAGAAATAAAGAAAAATTCGAAGTCGTCTGGTAAACCAAGAGTGTTACAGTGTTGGCAATTATGAATTACATAAACAGATACAGTCAAAAACGCTGCAGCGAACCAAACTTACAAAGAACCCCTGGATAAAACGAATGCAATTTTTAATCTTTCTCCATTTCCCATAAATAAATGGTCTTTGTATTTATCCAAAATTTTACAGAATTTCTGCAATTTTCAACCGAAAAATTACTAATTCCCAAGTTACACTGTTTAGGTTTTCTTAGAAAACACTTTCAGGTTGCAGAGACATTAAGTTATGTCGAAGCAGGAGTCACGAAAAATGAGCAATGCTCTCACCAGTATTGAACCACGGACCTCTCGAATACGCCTCGAGCTTGTTGACCACTACACCACGAAGGCATGCGAAGAAGGCGGGAGAAATCCTTATATACTCCCCCTTTTAAAGGGCGACTGGGGATTAGGGGATCCGATTGCCAAATCCTGGTGGGGCAGAATCACCATCCACCTCCTTAGTTCAGGCGCCACTGAATATTTATTAGGTATTTTTGAAGCAGGAGAAGAGGAAAATGAGCAATGCCCTTACCAGGACTGGAACCACAGACCTCTCGAATACGCCCTGAGCCTGCTGACCACTCTGCCACGAAGGCATACGAAGAAGGTGGGACAAATACCTTATAAGATTACTATTAATTTATCTTCCTCATCAATTTTCTCTGTGTTCTAAAAAATAACTACAGGAGGCCATGTGTAGAACACTTCTTGGTAAACCAGGACACACGATGAACTCTTAGGAAATCCTACTAAATGAATATTCTGTGTTATGCATGAGTCAATGAATCATTGATCCATTGGGACAAAGGGCTTGAAGAATCGGTTCTTTGAATTCGGTTCTCTGAAAGCACACCGTATAAGGTTCATGATTATTCATAATTGTAAATGCGTAGTTCAGATGGAAATGTGCAAGAAGTGGTTCTAAGACATGACTTTTATGCTAAGTAGTTTTTTGTGGAAAATTATTAATTTATGGTGAAACTGAAAAATAGCGAAAAAGAATACCTGTACTTAACTTTAATTGTAATTAGATTTTAATATTTTGTTTTCCTTTTTAGTTAAAGTCACTATTAATATCTTTTGGGGGATCCTTATATACTAAAAAATTAGTAACTCTTCTGTGTGACTGATCAATCGATTTTACATTAATTTGGGAGATGTTCCATTTATGTCTTCTCAGAAAGGATGTAGAGAAATATGGCATGCAGCGAACCAAATTTTAACTCTCTTCATATTGGTTATAGCAACCTTCAATTATAAGATAAAATAAAATAAAAATCAGTTCTAATTAATCGTTAGTTAAATAACACGCTGAAAACTGCTGCAATTTAGTGGTAATAATTTTAAAATTAAAATTGAAGGTAAATTTAAAAATCATTTTCAGAATCAACAAAATAGAACAAGAACGAAAATCTATCAAATTAGAACGAACAACCATTTAATTTTAAAAAAAATGTAAAAATGTTTTTTTTCTAAAATTAAATTATGCTATATTTTCCTTGACATCTTTATCAGACGGCTTTTGTCCTGAGAAATATGAAAGGAAGTGTGATCATTTACTTTGTTTTTAAACGAATTTACTATTTTAAATTGCAAATAAAAGAAAAATCTGAAAGGTTTCAGATTTTAAATTACGTCCAAAGGGTCTTTTTTTAACATTTTGTGTGTTACCTGTATTTATTAAATATCAAGTTCTTCGCATGTAAACCATAAAATTCAGTTCAAGAGAAATATCGCAAAATAATTTTAAATTGAGTATATCTTTAGAATTTCCGATACGCAGTCTCACGTGCTGGATATAAAACGTTTTTTCCGTACAACGTTGCCATTGCTCGATTTGAAATCCTTGAGTTTGTTAATTAAAAAGTCGTTAAAGTTTTACAAAAATGAAATCAATAATAAAACAAATTCGAAATTTCAAATTTGGGCTTCCAGATGCCCATATTCGCAGTAGGATTACGCCATTCAAAATTGGATGGCTTTAGATACAGTCGTTTTATCACAATGCGAGAAACATACATAGATTTATGCAGATTCTTCATAATTTAATTTCTTTAAATATAATGCAGGGCGGTAATATTTAGTGGCAACAATTGGAAAAGTGAAACGGGCATTCAGAGTGAACCGACGAATCGCAAAACGAAAACAATAGTCCTTCAGGGACAAAGCCCCTTTGGACTAATAAGTAGGATTTTTTTAATTTACAGTATTTGAGTGCTATTTTTGAAATTGTTTTTAATTTTAGATTAAAAATATAATACAGTACATACGTCACATTAATACAAATGCATGTACACGCCAAATTTTGCATTCTGGACTTACAGAAGTTCAATGCTTGGAGTACGAAACATATCTCTGAAATTAAAATTTCTACTTGTACTGTTCCGTTTTCGGTTACAACAACATGCTATTATAAAGGGAGAGGAAAAGAGGATTAGTGTGAAGTGAAGAGGAAAATTCTGCTGACAAGGATTATTTCAAGAATTGCAGCTGTGCTATTTTAAGCTAAATTTCATTCGAAAATGCTACATTCTATTACCTCAGGTTTCCTGTTCCTGTTAAAGTCAAAAATTACCATTTACGTGTTTACATTTTTACTAGGAGGTTCATGTCAAAATGTTTACGGAATGCTCATAGAGCTTTAAAGAAATAGAAAAAGTAGATAAGTTTGTTAAATGTCTCAGTAAAATAAATAGTTGCGTTTTAATACACATATTTAAAGGTAAATCAGTATTGTCGGTGGTCTGTCAGTTGACATCGAGTCTGTTCTAGTGTGTAAGCGACTGAATTCAAATTCGGATAACATCTAATATTTCCGTATAATTTTAGTTAAAAAGTTTCGGATAAACTTTGTCTATATTGGTCAAAATGGCTAGTTATTTATTGTTTGAAAGAGATATTGCTATGTGAAATAGTGATATGAAAAATGTACTGTTAACTTTTAAAGCTCATTTTAATGGAGAGAATGGGAGCTCATTTTCTATGGAAAAATAATTTAAAATTCAAGAATAAATTCATAATTTTTATAAATATTTAAGAGGTCCAGAAATAGAGTATTTTGTTTATCTTGCTAGAAACAATGAATCTTACTTAAAGCACCCCTTAACTTTGTTGAATTAAATGTAAAATTCAAAGAAAAATTTTAGCTGTAAAACTTTTGAAGACGTTCTGAAGTTTTCTATACGCAATATTTTTACCTTCGCAAGGGAATTCTAGTACGTCATTATTTCAGCAGTTCTTATTAATGTTTCTACTTTTATGGAAATATCTGGCAATAAAACCTTAAGTCAGTAGAAATCAATTGTTCTCGTGCAAATCTTCTCTATAAACTTAAAATTTAAAATTACCAACATTTTAAGGTCAAACACTATTGATAAGCAATTTACTATTTTATGAGAAATTAAACTACTTATGCTCGTATACATATGAGTATATATTTTTAATTGTATGAGGGTTGTTTCGTATTATATGAGGAAATTTTACAATGAAAAACATTATCTATATAATCTTTTTCATATTAAATACTGTTTTAAAATACGTTAGCTATTAAATTAACCTAAGATAAATATTTTTAAATTGTTTAATTTTCTTTTGTTTATACATATATGAGTAAACGACACAAATATCTAACATCTCTGCCGTAAAATTCTTCTTTAAAATTGTCATGAATGAAATCTTCCAGACGAAAGATAAAATAAATAAATAAATAGTCTGGGGCGCTGACACTGATAAACGCAGCTGAAAACCGATTAATCATTGCAAATCATACGCCACCAGCATATTCCCGAGCAGCGCAACATACCTGATGTTGATTTTTGAGTAGTGGAAACAACACGAATTCAAAGATTGTTATTTATATAAATATTTCGATCAGAGATAGTTCCTTATATCCCTCAGATGTTTCACAATTAAAAAAGATCTGATGTGTACACCACATGACTTCCTTATACGGAATATTAAATTATGCGCATTTTTTTCTTGACACTCTGTCGCGAAGCGAAGTTCGCTTAACAGCGCTACGTCTCATTCACTTTGTAACTCAGATTGCACAAAAAATTATATCATCTGAAGAATTATCTAATCGTTACCACACGTTCTATTCAAATAACTATAACAAATCTAAAACAATGTGTAAAAGAAATTAAGCAAACACACACAACATAAAAAAGAAACAGTTTTTCACGGACTATTCAGTATTTTTCATTCAATTAATTCAGTTCTCACTTCGCGAAAAGGCAAAATTACATAACAACTCAAAATATCTGTATTAAAAATTACGAAGTAAATCTTAAACACTTATTTCCTCGAATAAATTCCAGAATGGATTAAGCCTGATTTAATTCGCAATGATAAAAGAAGGCGTTATTTTTGCTGTTGCGAAGCTCAATTTCTCTAGATTGGCAACAAATCCACTATTCTGTTAAGACTCAAATGTAAACAAATATGGCTACCATGGGAAAAATTATTAAGCTTAGCTCCACTTAACAAACGTTTAAATTGTTGATAATTCTACAAATCTACATATAATATAATCTACATATATATTGATAATCTACAAATTCTACAAATCTTGCGTGCAATTTTCTAAAGGCATAAAAACCTTAACCGGAAGATAAAAACAGCATAATCCAATCATTTTTAAAGCGAAAAATGCACCATTTACTAACATATAAGAATAAAAAAAACTGAGCTGCTCACTGAGCCGAGTAACCGAATGGATATATATATATATATATATATATTTGGTGCGGGCGATTGCAAGCAAAATAGGAGCTGCACATCTGCATGTTATAGCAGTCCTATGTAAGAAAATTTCAACGTTTTGAGGCTACTCGTTTTTGAGTTGTGCGGGACACATACATAGATACGTATGTGCGCACAGACGTCACGAAAAAAATGAATTCAGAATCCATTTTAAATCAGTTTATAATGTTTCCTATATTCTGTATAAAAAAAGAGTCCTATATTCTGTCCTTACGTTCATATATCACTCAAAAGCATTTTAAATTGCATTTGACAGCTGTCAAAATGGATATTTTTGTTGAAGTATTATGACCGAAATTTTTCGCGATTACAATACTTTCTTTGTACTTCGGACAAGGAAGTAAGAAAGGAGAAAATTTTGAGTGACGGCAACGTAATCCTAGTGTTTTAATAAATTGGTAATTTAATACAAAGCCAATGTTATTACACTTCTTCACTTATTTGAAACTGGTTGCATGATTAACTTATTTTAAACTGGTTACATCAGTATTTTCTCAAATCTATCAAATTTATTGTTGAATACACGGCACCGGATCATATTTATCAGAAATGACAGAATGTGTGCCAAATAAATTTATTAAAGAAAGAAAATTATTATTTCCTTAAAGTCCGTTCTTCAAAATATGCTCTCTGCCTAGCTACCAGGTCTGCGTTCGTATAAACAGGTCACTCAACATAGCCTCCAAATGCCGCCAAACTCACCTTATTAAATCCACACCGATGTGGATATTAAGAAGCTATTATACCGCACTGGGGACCGCCCTGCAATAGCCAGATGCTATTCCATGCTAGCTCTGCTCACCCCAGTCTCACACTCCCTTTCCCTGATGTTTCCTGTACAGCTGCTGTGAGGGACAATTTTGGCCTTTGGTAGTAGGGGGATTCCCACCACAATCAGCTGGACCCAAGGCGTGAGGATTTAGGCACAATCCCGAATATGTTAGCGCCGAGTCAGAGAGAAGAGGAACTTCGAAACATTTTGGAGCGTGTTTCGAGACAGCTGCTGAATACCCTGAAGAATAAATTTCCATTCTAGTGCGCCAGGATTTCGCTTATCTACTGATATCTCGTGTAACTGTATATTCACTTTAACTTTAGAAACAAGGAAAATGTAACTCACATACAGGAGAAGACTTATTTCTTGGCAACGGTTCTGAAAGTGGTTTGCGGTTCACAGGCCCATCTTAACTCTTATCATTGCGAACCAAAACTTGAAGAAACTTTATTTTTAAATAACTTTGTTTACTTTACAAGTTCATATAACTATTCCTTAAAAATAAATCTAGCAATTCTTTAAGAATCTATTGAGTTTTCAGAAAAACATATTGTAAAGTTTAACTGTCTTCGGTACCCGATGTTAAATTCTATGTAGATGCAATTAAGCGACTCATCTTAAAGAACAGCAGAAACTTGAGGGGGATTTAAAAGTTCCTTTGTTTAAAACCCTCTAACGGGCAAGGTTGTATATATACGGCTCAGAAAATTTTTGTGATATCTCTAAGAACGTACATATACGTGCATATTAAAGTATGTTAACGAAACCAAGGAAATATATTAAAAGTACATAAATCTAGGTATAAAATACCAGGCGAATCAAGAAAATAATTTCTTCTCACAGTAGTTTTGGGAAATTTGTGCTTTCTTAGTGAAACCCCTGGCAGGTGAGAGGGTTAAAACTAAATAAGTTTACCAGAAGACACTCCTAGTGCTTATAATTCAGCCAGTATTAAGCAGTAGACCAAATATAAAGCTAATTAATAGCCAAAGACTATACTGAGAAATTTAACCCGATGTTGGCTTAGAACTTAACCGGCCTTAATTTCTAATTATCTTAACGTTTAATGCAAGGCCGTAAACAGAAATTCTTCCCTAGAATGGCAAACCTAGTAATGTGTCCACGAAATGACTGAGCAGTCTCTGTCATAACAATCACAAAACCTCACTTAAATAAACGCGAACTAACGTGCATCCTGGTGGGAAAACGGAAAGAGAGAACTGACAGTATATAGATTCAAAACATGAAATATCTTGTTATTTAAATTAAAGAATCCTCACAGTATATTACTGAATGTTATGTTTAATATATATCTAACATGTATAATATAATATAAGTATTTTAAAGTATCATCACTCTATATTATGACAATATAAGCAGCCTTTTTTAATTAAATGTATATTAATCATAAATTTAAAATCTAGGAATTATTAACAGGCTACTGTTAAAATGTCTGTTATAGTCTGTTAAAAATTAAATTTTTGAAGCTGTTTAATTTTAGTTTAAATTTCATTTAATTTTTATTGTTGTAAACGGTCCATGCGTGAAGAGACATTCTAGTTTCAGACTGTTCAATGTTGTAATATTTTAATTCGTTGATAAGCAACGTAAGAAAAAATGGTCTTATTGTCGAACTGACGCGTTTTGTAATAATATAATTGACTATTGCATTGAACAGGTGAAGTTCTTTCTGATGATTTGGATTAGCATTCAGATGGTTCCTGAACACAAAAACAAAGATTTAATTTCGTTCAGATTTAAAAAAAAATGAAATTACATCATGTTGCAAATTTTTAGAAGCAAAATATTTTTATTGACATTAAGAGTGTCATTTAATGCCTTAATGAAAAAAAAGGTAGAAAACAAAGAGGTAAATGGTAAACATACAAGAACACAAAGATTTAAACTGCTAAAAGTTAGAGACTAATAATTTACAAATTGCTTGTGCTTAATCGTCTATTCTATATTTCAAATATTACTCGACACTATAAAATATAAGAGAAAGCTTATAAATAACATCCTAACACCGTATTTGTTACTTTAGTTTTACTTAGTTTTTGATGGAAAATTTGCATTTTTCTGCTTTATCTGCTAAAAAATATGACTTAATATTGCAAAAGTCTTTAAAAGATAGTAAAATTTAATCTTTTGTTTCTTTTTTTAAAATCTTGGAGTTTATAGAGTACTTGAGTTACAAGCTGCATTTCAGAAACTCAAATACTTGTTCGATGTTCTAAGACAGCTTACCTAAAACATTAAAAAATAGAAAACTGTGTTCTAATAAAAGCATACAGATTTTTTGTTGTGAACTATTTTTACACATGATTACAAAGGTTATATCTAAATTTTTAATACATTCAATTTCTTGCTAACCTCTCTCTCAAACCTACTGAAAGCCCACTGAAATCGCTAAGTATTGTTGAAGAAATGTCAGGAGAGAATGTGATGCGATAGGCCGGAATCGCGGTACAGTAATCCCTAATCCCCCGATAGGTCCCATACTAATACGTCTATTGTCTTTCAAGGCATCCTTTAATTGTAAGGTTTGTGGAAATTACGTCAAATTAAACTATGTCTTCAGTTAGTAATTAATCAGTGTAGCGATAGCGAGTAATCAATAACATTTTTCTCATTTGAAAAGGGGTTATTTCTGTTAGTATAGCGATAGCGAGAAAATAATTTAAGCTATCCATGTGTAGAGATGCTAGGCATTTTTTGGAAGCAGGGGATAAGAAAAATGTGTAATGACCTCGCCGGGACTCAAACCGCGGATCTCGAATACGCCTCGAACGTGCTGACAGAACGTGAATTTGGGCTTCCAGATGCCCATATTCGCAGTATGATTACGTCATTCAAAATTTGATGGCTCTAGGTACCGTTGTTTTATCACAATGCGAGAAACATATATACATTTATTCAGGTTGTTCATTATTTAATTTCTTCAAACATAATACAGGGCGATAATATTTGGTGGCAACAATTTGAAAAGTGAAACGAACATTCAAAGTGATTCGAGGCAAAATCACAAAATGAAAACAATAGTCCCTCAAGGAGAAAGCCCCTTCGGACTAATAATTATAACTGCAAGTTTAACAAATATTGCCTATGTGTGCTTCTATGATGACGCATAAATTTAAGGTTGTTCGGATGTTTTCTTTCTGTAATAAATTTAATTGCCAGTAGTTTATGTTATTATTTTCTTAACACAGGATAGCTATAAATGACGCACGGTTAAATACTTATTGAGTGATCGATCATAAAATCATAGTTCGAATTAAAGAAGAACCTCAATATGTTAAATAACATAAATTAATGTAAAAGTAAACTCTACACCAATTTTGATCTCACGATACATTTTAATCTACAAACATGCGAAATTTGAGAATTTAAGCCATTCCTTAACGAAGAAAGTTTGCAATCAATACATCTTCTTTAATTATCGTTTAACGCTAATGAAAACTTATTTTGGAAATACGCAAAACTTTCCTTGGAAAAGAATTTTAAGTTCATATGACCTAAGCTATTTCCTTCCGACGAAACAAAATCTTAATAGCGTGAGTTTCAGGCATCGTGCGAAAATAGAATTTTCTTAAATGAAATTTGGAAACTTTGCTTTTCTGTGTGCTTCATTTTGCATCCGTATTTATATTTAGACCTTCTTTAATATAAAAGGAATCTTCTTGGAATTTACTGTGCTATCTTTAAAGCAACTGAAGTACAGTCCCCGGTTTCTTTTCGGAAATTATTATTAATGATTTCTTAAGTAGAATTAGGTGTATGATTACATTTCGTTTCTTTTTCTGTCTTATTTGTTTTTCTCCACCTTTACTTGGTCCTGTAAAACACTTTTAGGTTTCAGTTTATTCTGGAAATGAGATTTAAATAGCAGTTTTAATCAGAATGAATTAATTTCTAAAAATTCCTTTCATAATATAAAGAGTGATTAGAATCATTATGTTTTCTTACATAATTACTATCAAAAATGTAATATACTGCTTCATATGGGATATAATTGCTTATTTTAATAGACAAACGCAATGTAAAACTTCACTATATTACATCTTAGGGAATTTTTTTAATGTTTTAATAGAAATAAATTTTTGAAAAGTCTGAAAAGTACACAGCACACGAAATTTCAGATTTTGCATTTAAAGTTGTTTTCGATATCGAGCATCACCTATACTTTGCATATAAAATTAATGCATCAGTAAATATTTACGACAGATTAATTATGGTAAATATAGAATGTTATAAAAATTTATTGTAATAGAATGTTATTGTAATAGAATTTTATATTTGTTATAGATTTATATACTTCCACAAAATATGTGAATTGTGTGAAACGAAGGAAAATATCATCACAGCAGGCTTCAAACTTGCCAAATAAACGTTTATTTTATTTTGTGAATAACATTTGAATTTAATAATTGAATTTTATGGCACTGCAACAAATAAAATACAAAATATGCAGCATGAAGGGATTTCTCACATTTTGGTTTTAAATTTATGTTATTAGCAATTAAAAAACAGAACAATGATTATGTGGCATCGTTATTATATTCACTTTGATACTTCCTTGTACGAAGAACAGTATTGTAACCAGGAAACACTCCGGATCCTATATTTCAACGAAAATATCTATTTTGACCGCTATCGAATGCAGTTTAACGATGTTTTTGCCTGGCAACTATCCTTAAGGACAGAATAAAGGACTCTTTTTCAACAAACAAATTATAAAACTGATTTAAAATTGATTCGGAGGAAATTTTTTCGCGGCGTCTGTATGTACATACGTAAGTATGTATGCATTTGGTATAACACGTCTCGCAAAAACGAAAGCCTCAGAACGTTGAAATTTTGTATATAGGACTGCTATAACATGTAGTTGTGTACCTTCCTTTTTGGTTGCAATCGGCAGCATCAAATATATATATATATATATACCCACTCTGTTACTCGGCTCAGTTAGCTCAGTTGTTTTTATTTTTATATGCTGGTAAATTGTGCATTTTGTTTGCTTTAAAATGATTGAATTATGTTGTTGTTATGCCTTTAGTTAAACTGCATGAAATAGTTGTTGAATTATCAGCAATTTAAATGTTGTTTAAGTGCGGCTAAGCCTTATTTATTTTACCAGAGGAGCCGTATTTCTTTATACTCGAAAGTTAGCAGAATAGAGAATTAAGTTTTTCTGCACGTTGAGTGTCTTTTTGCCGGTTGGGATCAAAAGAAGCTTTTAATTTTGTGCACCAAAAAATATGCCTTCTTGCCTGCTAGCTGAATTGCTTGTTTTTGCTTAGTAACTGTAATTTTAATTGTAAAAATTGTTCTTTTTAACTGTTTTAAGTATATTTGATGTTTTATATTTTTCTTTATATCTTTCAATTATTAATCATAGTATTTTGAGTTTTTGTGTATTTTTGCTTTACCGCGAAGTGAGAACTGAATTAATTAAATGAGAAATATATCTCTACTGAAATTCGAGGAAATAAGTTTAAATGAAATGCAGGAAAATTGTGTATAATTTAATATTCCGTACAAGGAAGTCATGTGGCGTACATATCAGATTTTTTCAGTCACACAATGCGTATAACATATTTCCCCAGATGAAGAAAATGACAAAACCTGCGAGAAAATTTTTTCAGAAGAGAAATTTGACCATCTTTTTAAAAAGGTAAACAAAATAACTACAAAATATAAAAAATTAAGTTTTAAGAAAATTATGATTCTTTCATTATAACGAATTTGAGACTGAACATTTAAAAATAAATCACGTTTCCTAAAAATATTATTTTATGGGAAAGGGACACCTTGTATTATTATACAACAATTTTGAGTTAAAAAATTATTTAAGAAAATGTCTTTAGTTCGAATGATAACATATTTTTTAGAGTCATCTACCGCGTTTTTGTTGATTAAATACTTCGTTAACTAGATTTTAGCAAAATAACCGTTTCAAATTATTAATAATTCTCCAAATGCGCTTATTAAAAAGTGTCAAATTTAAGAATGAATATGGACACATTTTAACTTTCTTCATTTGTAATGCAATGTACTATTGCAGCTTAGGTCATTGACTTTTATTTTTAAAATAAAATGATTGTTTCTGTTATAAAAATGCATCGAAACGTTTTAATTTTTTACTTATCTGTATTGTCTTTTTTTCCTATTTTCAGATACATTATGTAAAAATATTTGGTAATTGCAAAATTATTATGGTAAGTTAAAGAAATATAAAAATTGCTAAAATTTTTGGCGACCCTTGCTGCAGGTTTGAGCCCAGTTGGAGTCGCAACCCACAGTTTAAGAAACTCTGATTTACACAACGAATCCGGCCGAATCCGAATTAAATACGGTACCTTCTTCCGAAATTTTCCTTCTCTTTTGTTCACATTTCTTTCTTGCAATTGTTAAATTACTATTTCACTTTTATTAATATTAACAGCTGATATGCAGCGTGCATTATTGAGACTACGCGAATATATACCTCTTTAATGATTACTGTTTCCCGTTTATGAAATGGGTCAGATAAGAAACAATTTCAAGCATCGATAAGTCTCGTCATCTAACACTTTCTAATAAAAATATGTGAAATTTAAAGTTTTAAGTCCCCCATTGTAAGAAAATTAGCGAAATATTTTTTAATATTTCGATAAAGTACTTTATGTTTTCATTTCACGTATTTTATTTCTTGGCAGAATGAGATATATTGCAACTTAAGGGCAAATTTTCTTGCAGTTCTCGGCAAAAGGAATGCAGTTAAGTTAATGCACAAATATGTCTTGAAGGGTCTTTTTAATTAAGTCAATTAAGACCTTGTTTCGTTGACTTAACGCTATTTATTAGACTTATTATGTTCAGTTTAATATTTCTAATACATATTAATAGTTTAATAGATTAGTAAGACTAATTAGTTCTTTCAAATAAGTGCACGAGTCTCCAGCATCATTAACTTTCAATAAAATAAGGATGCAGAAATTTTGTTTTCTCATATTTGGTTTTACCATTTTAAACAGTTGACTTTAGTTACAGCGTTAGCAAAAATCATTCGTTGTGTTCCTAAACTTTGTATTGGGTAAAGTTTTGAGATAAAAACGATCACCGTAGAAAGTGACCTAAAAATCTGAAGACATAAAGCGGTATTTCAATTCTACTCATACTTTTTACAGTAATTCCCTCCCGATGATTGCCAAAGCAGCTGTTGACATGCAGGAATTCCTTTAAAATTGTTGCCATGGAGACATAAAAACATCTGTACCCGACCCTTATGAAAATATCAGTGAGTGCAAGAATGAGAGAACTTGAAGTTCATCTGAATAGTTCAAAGTCATCTTCTCTATCTCGAATAATCGAAAGACGTGGGAGCTCATCACTCAGGTGCCGAAGTACTTCACTGTGGCATTATGTATAAACATGGTAAGTGTTGTACAGTTTAAAAGGATTTTATGTCGAAGGCAAAGAATGTTGTTTTTAGTTTTTCTTTGTATTCTAATTTAAACCTGAAATTTTGTAGATACATAAAATATTCAATTAAATACTGAATAACAACAAGCTTCAAATCAACAACAATGAAAATATCAAAATAATAGTCTAAATACAGCAATTATAATAAGTGTTTATAAATTCTATGAAATTCTTCATAATTATCAGAACAAAATTACGTAGTTTTAACCATACTTAGCAAGTCTGAAATATATTTGCTTTCTAAATAAAAGGGAAAAAATATAATCTAATTGGCTACTTCAGATATACGTAGGTTTAATTTTTTAAGTTTTGTAAAAGTTTGAATTAAATCATATTTCTGTTCTTTCGGAATATTACTACTTTTTACTTAAATACGTTTATGCATATCAATTACGGCATGAGTTTGTAATATACATGAAATAGAGGCAATATATGGCGAGTATACTTGAACATGAAAGTAGATATACAGGGAAGTGATTAAAAACTATTAAGAAGTTATAGTCTTGAATTTCATATTGGCATTTTTTCAATTGTATTTATACTCGCACTCTATCTTATATAAAATATTATTATTTTTCTTCTGAATTTTTGTAAAACACATAAATATTCTAAAATCTTCGGCAAATTTTGATTGCCAATTTTCCATTCAGTTAAATTTCGGCTTCTTACTTTTGAGATTCAGGTTTTTTCCTATTTAATTCTATTAAATGTTAATTTAGAAATATATATGTTTCTGTTAATAAGAGCATTAATAAAACTGATTTTTATTAATTCATTCACAAGAGATCTATTAATACAAATAAGAAACACAGAGACAGTCCCTTACTCTCTGTCCAGTGGTACGAGAACTGTGAAATAACAGATGCGTCGCAGATCATTGTTCGAGGTAACTCTTAGGAAGATGTTACATTTGGTTTGACGGATTCCCTTCCGAATACTCCCCATTTCAGAGATTCCCTGCGTAACGTGGGAATTGTTGAGTAATCTGAGCAGAGATTTATGCCTTTCCACTAAATCCTGAAGCGGCCCTGGAATTGAAACGAGAATAAAGAGGAGAGATCTGGTAACGTAATTCGTGTAGTTTCGCTTTGATTGCGAAGGAGTTATTTCTAGCATCTGATACTGTGATTGAATTTCGGCGTTTAAAGAGCGTGATAATGGACTTTCTTTGCGTGAAGACTAGTGACAGTACAGTAAATTCTATTTAAAGTCTCCATTTATTAATACGCGTACTTTCTAACTATTTATTTACATGTTTGTTTGTGATACTATCGAAAAAAAGATTAAAAGGGTACATATTTATTGGAGTATCCTGATCTGCATTACCAGGCAAATTTGGTATTTATTACATTCACAGATTATTTTTTTTCCAAGTTTGTATAATCTACAAGTATTTAGAAAGAGGTTGCAAGAACTGTGTGGCCAACGAAATGTCATAATATTCAGTCACCCATGAAACTTTTAACAACTTTTTTTTACAGTTAAAAGAGTATATTTATCTGCATTTGTTCATGAAAATTTAGTATCTGTCAGGAGAAGCCAACATCGGGCACTAATATGCCGTGACATTGTAGAGTGCAAGATGTCGGATAAAGGCGGTTGATGAAACACGTGTCGCCGGCGAAAAGTCGTCCAAACGGAGGACGCGAGCGAAGTCTGCGTTTAGCCAATAGAATTATTGAAGAGAAAAAATCATGTGACACTCATAGAAGGCTGCTAGTTTGAAGTGTTTCATCTTCTGTTTCGCAGTGTGGTCAGAAGAATATCACACTGGATTCGTTTTATAGTGAAATTTTGTTTATTAAGCAACGTAATCCTATGATGGTAAGATTAAACAGTTATTATACGCATAAATCAGTTTTATGCAAATTAAGATTTATAAAATTGTTTTGGTTGTTAAGATTTATAAAACTGTAAAAATATTTAAATTTATAAAATTTATAAAACAATATAGAAAGAGAAATAAATGACAAACATCATC
>KK121655.1:784199-813796 GCA_000611955.2 Stegodyphus mimosarum | reverse complement strand
TACTTGTTTATGTGTAGTATGGGAGTACGTGTAAGAGAATCTGTGAAATAAGTGAAGTGCTCTATAATTTGATTATTCTGCATGTATACACAAATACATTAAAAGGAAAAGGTTCATCCAATAAAATTTCTAAAGATATGCTTTTTTAAAATATTTTTAGCATAATGGGACGTTAGCCCAAACTGTGTATGTGCCTATAAAAAAACGCCCTTTTGGAAGTAATATAAAATCTGAAAGCTTTCAATTTTTTTTCGTTTTATTATTTCCCATTTTTATTTATCTTTGAATTTAGAATAAGATTCAAATTTTGGGTAGTTTATGTAAAATCATGTGGAGAATAAAATATGAAATGAGGTAAAAATATAGGAATAATTTTTACAAGAGATGCATATATATCATTACATGATGGGTTAACGGTTCCTATTTACAGTGCGCATTTTTAAACTAAATTGAGAACAATAGTAATAATAGATTTAATAAGAAATGAAAACAATAATAATAAATAGATAAAATAAGAATAACGTTATTCATGATTAAATATAAGCAACACATTTTAAAATGAGAAAAATTACCTGTAATTTACAGTTCATATGGGTAAGGTTCGAACTCGCAGCCTTTCCCCTTTGCAGTCCAGCTCGCTGACCACTCAGATAAATGTGATGTCAGCTTTTACGGAAAAGAAAGTAGCAAGTAGAAGTCGCGGCAAAGGTAATTTAATTAATATTCTATAAAAGTGTAGCGTATGACTTAAATTGTGGCTGCCCTCGAAAATTTCGTAACTGTATTTTATTGAATACTTTTTCATAGTCAAATGCTTTATTTTAAAAAATGGTTATACTCTTGAAGATAGTATTTGGTGCATTTAATATTGAGCTCCTTGTTACACATGAAATAACGAACATTTGTAATAATTAAGAAGAATTTTGTAAGGCAGAAAATTTGATTTCGTAGAAACTGTAATTTATTTAGGTTCCTGTTCATACGGTGTTACATACAGGTGAAGCATATGGATATACTGGTCGGATGATTGCTTTATAAATATACAGTTGTTCCTCCTTAATGAGAGTTTGAAATTTATACCAGTCTATATGGTTTGAGAGAATTGATCATGCTGTAAACTATGGTAATGATTTTATTCCTGTGGACAGTTACGATCTCTTTGAAAAAAAGCTCAACGCTATGTGGTTCCAACCAAATGCAGCTTGGGTCCCGACGCCATATTGAAAAGCGTAAAGGAGTTTTTTTCCGACTATGGCACGTGATAAAAACTCAGTTCGTTCACGTTGCGGGTGGAAAAGC
Source organism: Stegodyphus mimosarum (assembly GCA_000611955.2). Classification (NCBI taxonomy): domain Eukaryota; kingdom Metazoa; phylum Arthropoda; class Arachnida; order Araneae; family Eresidae; genus Stegodyphus; species Stegodyphus mimosarum. Next base: position 812,497 of record KK121655.1, on the reverse strand, counting down.
TGAACATGAGCGAACTCAGTTTTACGTCCTCTGCGTAATGTGAAATTACGCCGGCGAAAAAAAGGTTTTAAGGCTTTTGAAGCCAGAATCTTTTTCTCTTTTGTGGAAATGCATCAGGCGATCTCCATGTGCAATCCGCTGCTAATTTATCGATCTAAATGACCTCGTGCGTTGCAAGGAAAACTATTTTAAGTAGTTGCCTGTTGTGTGAAAAAGAAATGAAAAGCTTAGGCAACAAAAACCGTCTCTAATAACTGTTAACTTTTCTTAGAACAGCAAAACCTAAGCTTCAAAGTTCTCTTAATTCTAAAACTTTCTCCAGGACACTGCGCTGAAGCCCTCTCAATATCTTATCCAAATGTAGAGGTTTTATTTCGTTCACCAAACATAATATCCTTGATCTTAGGAATGGATCAAAGGGCTATAAAACATTCAAAGCCAATACATTCAAAATGTAAAGTATGTTTATATATTTCCAATTAAAGCACTAGACGAAGGATAGCAAGATACACTAATGGCATTTTAGAAGCAATTCAACTTACGACACTGCATAGAAATAACTATACCGCAAGGAAAGAAGTGAATTCATCAGTAATGAATGCTTGTTGGCATCAGCTTTGCGAAAAGTTGTCAAAAATTTTAAGGAATTTTTAACAATTTTAAAAGACTTTGATTGAACATCCACTTCACCTAATGAACAATAAGACGATTAAACCTGAGATTTAGCCCTTGGCGATAGACTTGTAACAATTATTAAGCAATTTCCTACATTGTGTTCATGCTATCAAGATTATTTGGGTTTATGGGGGTCAGAGATCATTAAAGATTCATTGGATTTATGGTACTTAAATTCTAAAATTGCAAAGATAATGTTAAATTTTGTTTTCGAAAAATACGAATGTCAGGATATCAAGGGGCGCAGGAAGTGCTTTCTTTAAAGCAATTGCTTTTTCGTTAAAGCAATTACTAAGCACTTCCTTTAAAGAAAGCACTTTCTTCTCAGAACGATTTAATACTGATGATAAAGCATGAATTTACTCTTTTGCCACATAAACAGCTTATTAAGTAAGTTGAATGAAGACCGAACATACCACTTCAGAGCCCATCAAAAATGAGTATAATTTACTCAGATTTCTCCGATTGTCTTGGTGTTACACATCACGAGTTTCACCAACTGGCTAAACTGTTAACAAAATCTATTATTTGAGTATTTTGCAGCATTTGCGGAAAACAGTTCGTAGAAAACGACATGAACAATTCATAGTGGCTGCGAGATAGATTTTGGTTTTGGTTTTTATAGCAGTCTAGTGGACTGGTTTGAAACTGGCACTTTATGCGACACGCGAATACATTTCAGCTATGTACTTGTTGCATACGGTTAAGAGAAGTCTTTAAAATTTTAATTAGCTAAATTCTGAGTTTGCATTATTTTCATTACCCCTGAATAAAAGAATATGAATAACTTCTCCAGAAAATATATAAATGGGTTTAATTAATTTAGAGTGGGATATAATTATTATTCAAAGATCTAAAAATGCACATGTTATTACATTTTGTTCATATTTTTCGCAAAAATTAATAAACTCAATTATGAATATTTGGACTACGAATAATCACTTTGTTGGTAAATACATTTATATGCGAACAGCTATTTTTTGCAGTTGGAAATTAATAAGAAAACAACCTGGTTTGCCGATGGATATTTACATTCTGTGATGAAATAATTTCTGGTACTTTTTTCCAAGACGACGTCCTTTGTCAGCATCGAAACATCATCGAGTTGTAAGCTGTAGTAAGAAATAAAGAAGTTTACAATTGCTTACACAAATAAATCGGTATTTTTGCTCATGCATTGAGGAAAAATTTAATAAATTTAATAATTTAATAAATTTAATAAAAGAGACTAAGTTGTCAATAATTATTCCCAGGTTTTATTCCGCTTATTAAATTTTCTTTGAAATCTTAAAAAAGTTTTCATAATTTGCTTATTTTTCGTTTAAATTAAATTAAATTATAACATTTTAGAATAATATGAAAGGCGTGTCATTCTAAGAACTTAATACTTAGTTATCAATAATTTTGAACTTCAAAGTGTATCCAACAAAAGACTCCTGCAGGTACCAAACTTTTGATTTTAGGTAGAAAATAACTATAAATCTGAATTTTTCAATTTGTGTTATTATTATTATTTATTAATTTGGTTAACGGTTTTCGATAAGTGTTTAGTAAGAGAAATCTGAAATATTATAATTAAAATATTTTTTATTTTGTTAATGAAAAATTTTCATTTTGTTAAAAATAAATCCTTCAAGTGTTTTAGATGTTTTATTCCACCCGTGTGCAGTTTCTGTTTGTGTGCATTGACCACTGCTTTAGAGCATCTGCTAAAGATGCACTTAAATAATAAATAAATAAATTGTGAGCTAAACATTCAACAAATGTGGTACCCAAAGTTCCTCGTTTACTTGATATAGTACGTTTTTTTTCATTCCCTGGTTAAAATTACAGCTTCGTAATCTCTGTTTTGATTCTGTTAGTGTAATAAAAGGACCTAAAAGAATTTCAAGAAAAAAAGCTTTAAAATATGTCTAGGTTGTTGGAAAAAAGCATTGGGGTAAGTAGATTTTGGTCTGATGGGATTACATTGAAAGGGGTGTAATAAAAACTGACCGATAAATTAGTTATCTTGTAATTATTGGATCACTCTCGAAATTTTTTTATCCTAGTAGTACATGCATTTTAGTTTCAGAGTAAAACCTGAGTTTAGGCTAAATATCCAGATCTGCAGTATCATCATCATATAACTTGGCATATGTAGGATTTTAGAAATTAGTTCTCGAGCGAGTTATCTTAGAACTTGAATGACATCACGATTCTGGTCTGCAGCGCTCTTCACAAATACAAATGTGAAGAAGGAAACGTTTAAGTTAACTTACGTATTTTTAATTAAATGTGCTCAAAACTAATAGTTAAAAGTCATTCTTTCATTGAATATTTATAGATCTACACTAAATAGCAGTGATATCATGTATGCTCATCCTTATAAAAAAACTGGTATTCAGAGGGAAAATGTAAATATTAGCCTTTATATGGTAGATACTGGTATATATGTAAATATTAGGCGTTACATGCATGCTCATTGCATAAATAACAGAATAATCGAGAAGCATTTGTTTGCAAAAATTCAAGTGCATTGAAATACACTAAATAAATACACTAAATACCCTAATAAATAACTGAAGTAATCCAACAATGGAATTTTGTTTTGACTGCTGTGATTTTGATACAATGCTCTTTCTTCCCACTCCAATGAACTCCAAGAAATTAACATTTTATTAATTTTATTCATATGCAAATGATCTCAAATAATAAGTTTTATGTTCTGCATATCCAAGTATCATAAGTTTCATCTGTATGTACAGAAGCCAATCGAAAGATCTCTTTTCTGATGTATTCAAATACTGTCAATATCACTGATTGTCAATGTCAAGCATGGTTTAGAAGGTTCCGAAATGAAAACTTTCATCTTGATGACGAGCCTAGAAATGCACTACAAATGGAAGTAGGAAATGATGGAATCAAAACCACGTACCACCAGTAAAATAGCGGAGAGCTTTCACTTTGTGCAATAAACAGCAATAGATCTTCCAAATGAATAGCATGGTTTACCTTATGTCGGTGTTTGAATTCCGCGTGAACTCGCAGCTGAAAACCATCAGCAACATATATCGATTTGCACTTCTATGTTCTCTAGAAATGAGGTGGAGCTTTTCTTAAAGTTTTCTGTGACTAGAGATGACAGAGGAATTTATCAGACTTACGATACACAAAAAAAGAATTGTCTGAGATCAAAAGAGTAACCAAGTCTCGGAGACAAATCAGGATTTTATCCAATGAAAACTTTGATCTCGATTTTGTGGGATATAGAAGATATCGTCTATTTTGAACAATTAAATGATAGCAAAACCATTAATGCAGATACCGTATATCATGAATTAGAAAATTTTTAAAGAGGCGTTAAGCACCAAGTGATATGCCGTAATTAATATATTTGATGCATGATACTAAAAGGCTGCAAGAATGCTTAATGAAAGGAAGTTCTTTTTCCCTATCAAACAACCTATATGTTGCCTCTTCAGTTACTATCTCTTAGGGTATGAAAGCAGTTTCTTGTTAGCAAAATCTGCTGCTTAATAGAAAAGAGTTAAAATGCTATACATGAATGTCTTGGTCAAAACCAAAATAATTCTTGAAAATGTGGAACATAGAATTGCTTTAAAAGTCGCCGAAAACTATGGATAATAAATTCACAAATATATTCTTATAAGCAATATATTTCTCCATTTATGTTTCTAATCAACATGCTATTTTAAAAATCTAGATAGTCTTCCAACATTCTTTCCTTCCTATACATTAAAGTCATTTTAATTATTTGCAGCATTAATTCATTCTTAATATATTCTTTAGGATTTATCGCATAGTTACGCCTGTAGTTTCAAACTCAGATGTTAAATTTTCTTTCAGCATTGGGAAATATATAAAAAAATATTTAAAAAAAATCAAAAAAATCAAAAGTTACGGCAACATAAAAAAAAAAAAAAAAAAAAAAAAAAAAACTATTTCTAGAAAAAAGCCTGCTAATGAAATCCGAAAAATTGAAAACTTAAGTTAAATATAAAATTTTAAGTTTCAATCTTAATTTTTATAAAAGATTAAGATAAAAAATTATATTTTTAGTGTATTTTTTGGAATCCTAAAAAAAGGGTAGTTGCAGATATGTACAACGAAAAATACGTACAACGTATAAATTAAATAACTTGCACAATTTATGCAAACGTTTATTTTTTTCAATGGCGGGCCCTATCCTTTTATAGGCGGTGGCCATTATTTAGGCCGGAAGAAGTGGTCAGTTTGTTATGAAGCTACCGAATAGGTAGGCTACCGTTGTCTGCTATGAAGGGAGAGACAACTTACATCCATCCATGCCTTCTCCGGGATTCAAAACCAGGCACTTCGATGCAGCAGTAAGAGTCTCTAAACAATTTCCCGTCTGGGCGGCGTTTAGACGTTGGCCACTACTACGGCCGAAAGCTGAGCTCTTTGCTACGGTAGCACCTAACAGATGGGCCATCGTTGCCTTCTATTAGGGGATGGACAAATTACATTCATACCTTCTCCGGGATTCGAACCCGGGCCCTTCGTTACGGCAGTCTGTGTCAATTACCACTTTCCCATCTGGGCAGCTATTATACACTAAAATGCTAATAATGTAAGTGATGCTAATAATTCCCAGTATGTAAAGTAAATAATTCATCATGTTATCAAAACATATGTTAACTGCAATTTAGTCTAAACAACCTGAATATTTTTCTTCTGTGCTTCAAATTGCAATGTTTAAATATTTAATTTCATTCTGACGAATCTAGTGCGCATATAGCTAAAATAATCATGTTTTAGGAAGTCTGAGTTTTAGAAAATTTAACTAAATAATTCAAAGATAAAATAAACACTGTCACTCAAAATGCCTGGAATTTAAGACCGACTTTTGATTGCAGTCCAAAAATGTAAATAATGCACAGCACATTCAAGATTTTATGTAAACATAACTGCAGTAATTCAGATTAAGAATGATTGTGAAATGATTTTTAAATATTCGTATAGTTATTTGACATTTCTGCAGGAGGAACATGAACTGTCTAAATGCATCTTTCATGTCTGTTGAAATCTACATAAAATACTTCACTTTTATAAAAGACTAAACTAAAACTGTAACAAATACACTCTCTAAATATTCGCGAAAAGTTCTATGATTCTGTTTATGTTTTAATGGAAATAATTTAATTCGGGAAGAAAGCGTAATGGCTAAAAGTTTATTTAATTAAGGTTATATTTAAACAGCTTAAATATGCAAATGTTCTTGGATAAATGCGTAAGATATATGAGATAATTTTCCAGCGTTTTTATCCTTTGCTAAAAGGCTGTTAACTATCTTTACACTGTAAATTAACTATTTTCTTGTTTCAGCTTCAAATGATAATTTTAAAATGAATGAATTAAAATGTTTTTTTAATATTTGGCAATATAGTTATCCGCTTTCTTGTTTAATGATTTTAGTGTATAAATGTACAAAACATTTTGTAAATGCTAGAAAACTTGAACCTAATAAATGAAAGAACTATGAAAAGTGAAATAAAAAATCTATACTTTCGTATGCCGTTATCTGTAATAGAAGAGAACAATATTTTACAAGTCTAAGGGTAAAACTAATTTTCTGGAACATTATCATGTCATAATTTTTACTGGTAGTTTAAACTACCACTACTACCAGTAAAAGTTTACTTAATAAAGGAATTAAGGATTTAAACCCTAACAGAGAAATAATACTTTAGTTTATTTATACCTAAGTTCACCAGCCTTCTTCTGCTTCTTTTATATAAAACGAAGCACTACTTACCTTTTAGAAAGCAGTTCCTTTACAATTGCTAGTTGTGTGTCCAAACCTTTCTCATGACGTATTCTACGGTATATGGTTTTCTCGACATAAGGTACAGCTCATGTTGGCTCTAGAGCAATATCTCGACGGTCTCAAACAGGTTATATTTAGAATAGACTTAATAAGGAGTCAAATTAGGGGCTGATAGAGGCCAGTTTCAAGAAGATCTATGTGCTGATTTTCTCTAACGTTGCTGCAAGGCGCCGCGTAAATGTTCAGCTTATTCTTAAGTGCGTGATTTTATCAAGAACATTGCAATATTTTAAATAAACAACTCATAATTTTAACTTTCTTGCATGTATTACAGATGAATTTCAGGGTTAAAAATAATTTTCTGAAGACTGGTTGAATTTTCTATTTAATCACGGTAACTGATTCTGTATTTTTGTGCTTTTTAAAACATAAAACGACTTCATTATAGATGTAGCCATTTTGTCTGCTAAGTTAAGTGATACATATTAATTGCCTCTCGGAATTATGAAGAGAACTTCCTCAAAATATTTTTATATGTATACTTTGGATTCATTAACCTAACATTTAGCCCCTATTTAGGGACATTTTTACCTTGATTATCTAGGTAAACTAAATTTTACATTACCTTACAAAGGTAATGTAAAATTCGAAGATACTAACTTTGTATTGTAAAATTCAGAAAAACAAAATACGTAGTCTAAAATTGGAAGAAACTAAATATGCAAAATTCGTAGAGATTAACTATGTACCATAGAATTCGAGAAGAATAACTATATGATGTAAAATTCGAAGAGACTAACTATGCATTTTAAAATTCGTAAAGACTAACTATGTAATGTAAAATTCAGAACACTAATTATATATATAAAATTCGAAGAAGTACATGCTACAATTGCTTCATGTGCCCATTTATTTTTTTTTACAATTACTATATTTACCCAATGCGAAATCATCATTAAATGGCAAAACGAACAAATTTTATTTTCCATTAAATTTGAGCAGAAATACTCTATTCTTCTCGATGAAAAACACTGAAGAAAAATGATTCTCAGTGATACTGAAAAATGGATTAAACCAACAAACTCCTTTTCTCATATATTAATTCATCTTTCACAGAAACTAAGTAATGAATTGTACTAAACGTTGCAAAATAAAAGCAAAAGCAAAAAATTCGAGTTATATGATAAATATTCACTTAACTTAACATTTTAATTTTAACAAACTGCAAAAACTTTACGTTTAAGGATATTACAGGACTTTAAAAAAATTGACATTTATCATTTTATAAAACTCTGGTGTTAAGAGTGTTTTCGAGTCTGTTTGTACTTTGAAAGAAAAAATGAAAAATCTTTAACCTGGAAAAAATTCTAGGAGCGGTAGTTAAGCTAATAATACCCGTAGACACTTTCCTCCGTATTATTCAAGAAGAGTAGTGAATTTGCTGTTAAAATAAGAGGAAAAATGCCCAGATTGAAATTGTGCATTGGTTGAAAATAACATACATGTTAGAAGTCAAGGGTGAAGTTTCTGAAATTTCAGGAAAATATAATATGACATCTTGCTATTCGAAGGGACGTAAATACCATTTAATGACTATTCAAAATCCCCCTGTCTCACTGCACACAGAAAATGTACAAAAATCATATGCTTGTTCCTAGCAAACGCATGTCATTCAAACTGCCAGCAATTCCAGTTAAAATTCACTCTTTACCCAGTATTTCTAATTTATTTAATTTAAACGTGATAGAATCTTCAGATTTAGAATCCATTTTGAGTATTTTAGATTGTGTAGCTAAGCGGTCAGTAGCATGAAAACATACTGCATGATGGTTTGAATTTATTTCGTGAAAGCGAGAAATTTAACTGAATAGAAGCAAACTGTCAATGGCAGTGTACGAAAACACGTGAACAGATTTAGGAAAGTGTATTCAACAAATTTGAGACTGACTGTCATTTCCAATTTTCAATAATTATCGAACCAGATTAAGAATAACATATGAACATTAAATAATAAGTTTCGGAGGCTGAAATATAACAAAATTAATTTCTTTTATATATGTATTGTTTAATAGTTCTTAAAAGAATTGTGCTTGTTTCTGTTTTATGTATAAGAATTACGTGATTTTAACTTAACTAAAGTCTTAAAGTTGAATAATAAGTAGCCGTTGAGCTTACCAAATTGACGCCTGTAATTTACGTGACAAAATAAGCTATATTAGGTAAGAAACATTTTCTATTTAAAATAAAAACTTATAAGATATTTTCTCTCTCATTCCAGCATGCTTTCGTGGTGTAACGGTAGCATACTCGGCGCGTATTCGAGAGGTCCAGGTTATATTCTCGGCAAGGGCATTGCTCATTTTTCAAGTCTCTTGCTTCAAAAAACCCTGATGACGCTCAACTAAAAGATGGTGGACAGTAATTCGTCAACACCAGGACTTGGCGATTGGGTTTCCTAATTCCCAATCGCGCTTTAAAAAGGAGAAGTATATAAGATTCCAGAAGTGGACGCAGCCCTAACACCTAATAGAGTACATAAGGTACTTTTCCCTCCTTTTTTTTATTTAAAGAAAGAGATATCCTCGTGCACCACAAAGTATCACACGAGGCTTACAAATTGTAAGTAAAAAAAAAGCAAAATGCTAAGTAATAACATCAACTTTCAGTAATGCAATGGAATCAAACACAAAGAGAAAAAATGCAAACAAAAAAGATATAACTATATAAGCAAATTATTTGCAGGGTTTAAAATAAAAGTCAACAAAGTCATCAAAAGCTCGGTAGGCCGAAGGTGAAGATACCAAATCGTAGCATTTCGGCGGCCAATGAATTCCAATTAATTTTAATCTGCATTTCAATAGATTTCTTGCATTATTAAGCAATGGACAATCAAAAAGCAGGTGGAAAACGCTTTGCTGAAAGCCAGGATTGCAATTACACAAATTGGAAGATGTCAGCTTAAACCGCTCGAGATAAACGTTGAACTTACATGTCCAGACAAAAATTGCGTAACCTTAAAATTAAGCAATGAGTCCTTACTTTTCAATCTTTCAAAAACAGTTGGGAAGAATTTTTTTTTTGTAACAGCTCCCTTGTTGGATGATATATAATCAAAATTCCACTGTTCAATCATTTTAGCTTTGAATGTCTTTTTAAAGTACGATTTTGGAATATTTACATCAACATTAATAGCATTTTTAGTTGAATTCTTAGCAAGCCAATCAGCTCTCTCATTTCCATAATTACCCGAGTGACCACGGACAAATATAAAAAACACTGAAATACCGTTTTTCTCCAGCATGATTTCGTGGTGTAACGGTAGCATACTCACAGCGTATTCGAGAGGTCTATGTTCGAGTCCCGGCTAGGACATTACTCATTTTTCGAGTCTTTTGCTTAAAAAAACCCTAATGACTCTAAAACTCACACTGAGCTTTATGGCTTGGTAAACCTAATTTCTTAGCATCTTAGCAGAATCCGTTATAAATGTCAAACATGGTGCTTATAACATGGGCCTGTAAAGCGGTTCGCAATTATTTTAATAGCGCGCAAAGACGATGTTACGGTGAGACGTGTGTTGCATGCCAGTTGAAGTTATTCTCGTTTGATTAAGAATTTAGGTAGATTTACATAGGTTAGTGTGGTATCTATTCATCCTATGATTTCTGAAACGGATCAGCTGCAGGAATTTGAAAGTAGATCTATCGACGACCTGCAAAGTTGATAAACAGGTTTCAGGGTAATCCCTATTTAAATTTTACAAAGCTATCTGAGCAGTTCAAAGATGACAAGCGCGAAATTTATCACAGTTTCCTTTCAAAGCATCCATCTACGTGAAGTGATTAAACTCATGTGAAATTTCAATATCATAAAATAGGGTGCACAGATTGGCAGTTTATTGCATAAGAAATCACTGGCGATTAAAATATTTCATTTGAACCCCGTCATCAAATTTTTGACAAAACACTGGAAATCCCATATTTGCCGTCTGAGAAACAGAGAGACAATCGCATTGCATTTTGTCAAGAATTTGGAATTGTGCAAATCAGGATGATACTATGAAAGTAATAATCACTAGTAATCAGACATGGATTTATGGCTTTGATATTTAAACTCAAATTTAACCTATACATAGGATTTGAGAGTATTTCTCAAAAAATCAAATAAAATCAGATTAAAAGTCCTATTTATTGTACTAGTGTTTATCCCTAGCGTTATATATTTGACAATGGAGTGGGGGTGATTAGGAACAGCTAACGAACTAAAATAAGTTGACTGGTCCAAATTGCAGGAATTCACCTTGTTAAAGAGACTTACTTGGAAATTCAACCCACCATCAGCACCCTGGTGGGACGGCTTTTAGGAACGTCTAATATGCATATTAAGAAACATACTTTGAAGCGTTTTAGGAAATGCTCATCTATGATATGAAGAACTGTACACAGTACTCTGTGATACTAAGAAGGTAATGAATTATAGGCGCTTTACCTATATACCTGAAGACAGCAATGATCTTATACCTTTAACTCCTGTAATGTTCTTGCAAGATATAAATGAAGCAGGAGTTTCGGATCTGGATCAAATCGATGCAAGCAAGGCTAATAAGCATTCTGCTTATAGACAAAGAATAAGGGATCAGCTCAGCAAATGATTTAGAACTGCATATTTAGGACAATTAAAAGAATATAACAAGACCGAAGAGAAATGCAATTTAGAGGAAAGGGATGCCGTCCTTCTTGGTGAAGGCAGCATGGTAAGAAACAATTGATATTTTGCGAAAGTAATGAAAATGCATCCAGGAAAAGACGGAAAAGTGCATGTGGGAGAAGTCAAGTCCAGCCATAAGACTTATTTCTGATCTGTTTAGAAATTATATCCGTTAAAATGTAAAGAAACTGACAGACTGTTAAAAAAGAATGGTTCTGATGATGAGTGACCAGTGACTGTATTTTAGTTCCTTCCGGGAATGCACCAAGTGATACTGAATGTCTTGAACATGAAGAGGTTGTCGTTCGAAAATCACGATTTGGAAACCCATTGAGAAGAAATGGATCTCTGACTTTGAATACTGTTGAATTTCAGTTATAAATGTCTGAATCTTAAAAGAGGGAAAATGTTTTGAACATTCTACTACCGCTGTAACTGTGATTGTAAGTTTAACCGACTCTAAGTATGGACTTGTAGCTGCGTAGTGTACACTGCGGAAAAAAAGGAGGGGACAGTTCTATATCTCCTGTTCTACTGGCTCTTTGACGGAATTCAACTTGCGCTTTTCATGTCTCGAAAGCGCTACGTAGGATATGTATTAGATTTATATATAGCATTGTTGTAATGTAGGAATTTTGACACAAAATATGACATTTTTCTGAGAGACATGCCAATTTTTTTTTCCATATTTCGATTCTAGACTCAATTTATGCCAAACTGCCAAGTTTTGTAAAAATCGCTCGAGTAGTTTCTAAAAAATTAGCTCTCAAAATTTTATCTCCTCAATGTTAATTGGATTTGCTATATATTTGTTAATATATCTCTTTTTTGATTAAACTTATTTGATTCTTCCTTTCACATTTCAAGTTTAGGTTCCTTCCAAATAAAATTCACCCCTTTTTATGATTTTTTTTACAATTTGTATTTTTAAAAAAACTTTTATAAACTTTTCGAAAAAAAATTTCGATTTATAACCTGTAAAAATTTTAACATCATCTTAAAGTAGATGTATTTCTAGGCACACCTGCAAAAATTAGAATTTTTTATTCAAACCCTTCTAAGATATACATGAATTTGCATATTGACGCAATTGAAATTTGGCATATTTGTCATAAGCAATAATAATGCAAATTGTGCTTTATGCGCTTTGTTAAAATTATTTGGAAATATGAACGATGACTTTTTTCCGCTCGTCTACAATGCAAAAAAGGAAAATAGTTTGCTATAAATTAGGAAGTTCGCTAAGTGAATTATTCTTCGCGCAACCTGAAAAAAAAATGAGAAAATATACATTTTTGAATTTCTTCATAAATTTCTCACCGAATTTTACATAACTTAATATTTAGGCATAATTTGAGCCGTATAATCGAAATATGGAATAAGAATTGGGATGTCATTTAAGGAAAAGTCCGATTTTGTACCTATATTAGAACAATGCTATATATAAATCTAATATATATCCTAAGTCACGCTTTTGAGACATGAAAAAGGCAATTTGAATTTCTTCAATAGGCCCAGCAGAACGGGAGCTATAGAAATGCCCCCCTTTTTTTCGCAGTGTGCAGTATTGTTTGTAAAACGCCCAAAAATGTTTCTGGTAATTTTAAACCTTGCAAAGTTTCATTATGTTAATCTAAATAGTTTTCATGATTTTGATCAACTGATCATGACTGTCACATCTCCTTTCCGTTTCTCTTCCAAAATGCAAATCAGATGAAGGGTATTTAAGCTGAGGTTTTTCGAAATGTAAGACAGAGCATATTTCTACCTCTCGCTGTCATGTTTCTAGGTTTTTGCTACCTAAGATGGGATTGTGTTATTGATGGCTTTGCATTGTAGCTGCTATATTTTAAAAAGTTAGACTGGCGAAAAGTTCTGAACCAACTTCGCGTTTAAACTTCTGCGTAGCCTTTGGGTAATAGACTTGGTTTTATACTTAAATTTGGCAGATAATTTAACATACCTCGCCACAAGTGGTTATTGACTTTAGCACGAGGCGTTCGTTTCGTTTAAATTCTGATTTAATGAAAAAGTTATTTTTAACAGTTTGACTTTGAAGCTCAATGAATCAATAATTCGCTTCAAATCGGTTAGGAATTTGGACATAATTTATGCTACAAAAGAGTATCAAACTGTTTTAAATGGTTTCAAAATATTAGATTATTGTTATGAATTTCTGAGAAATTTGAAATTTCAGGAACGAACACCTTCGAACTCGTTTACAGAAACGGTTAAAGAAATTTCAAGGTGAGTATTTACCATTCTATTATACAAGATCTAGCTAATTTATTGAAAGAAAACCAGTTACATACAGCAGTTTAATATGTGTTTAAATTAATGCAATTGCCCTAAATCCATTGAGCATAGCATTTGGCAAAAGAAGTAATTATGTATTATTGATTTTACATTAAGGAGAACTAAATCATTAATCAATGAAATTTTAAAGGCCTAAAGCAAAGCAGATCTTAGAAAAGTAATTTTTATCGTAAATGATGAAACATTGAGTAGGATAAGTTTTAGAATACTTAAAAGTTGTTTTTTTCGAATCTTATTTAGGTACTTTACAATATACATTTCCTTTAGTTTCATTTATAGAAGAACTATAATATTTCTTTTTAAAGTAAGTTTTATCCTAACAATTTGATTGAACAGCTTAAATCACATGCGGAATGAGCTACACTAATAAAAGAACTTTAATAAGCAGTTTATATTGCAACTAAAAACAGAGAAATATAATATTCCATCATTAAATGGCGTTCTACAGTAACTCATGTACTGTTTCATTCACAGTTTTATTTATCGAAATATGCTAAAAAATACCGAAGAGTTTTAGGAGTTTTGGAGAAGTTTAACAGCAAGAATCAACGTAATGTTAGTAAATTTTACAAGATTAATTTCAACGGTTTAAATACAGATGCAACCGCTTCAGCTGCTTAAGTGCAAATGAACGGGATAGATAATAGTGATAAGATAAAAATGATTGGAAAGAAGTCAGGCTACTGGTGCCATCTATTGATGAAACAAGTAAGCTAAAACATAATTTTCTTAAAGGCTGGGGATAAAGAAGGATTAGAATTAGGGTCGTTAACTAGAACAGAAAGACTTTTTTGAATGTGTAACACCCCTAGAAAATATAATTCACAAACAGAAGATGTTTTTTGAATAATTTTGGCTGCATAAAAATGGAAAACGTGATTTTCTGACCAACAGTGCTGGGCAACAAAATATTTCTGTTTTCTTTTTCCTAACATGTGCCTCATGTTCTTTAACATGAAATGTTAAGGCTCTGTTAGTCTGACCAATGCAAATTAAACTACACTGCAAGGAATCTTGTAATTACCCCATCACATCCGGAATGAAGTCCTTAAGTATGGAACTGGGAATTTATTGATAGAAGAGAAAACAACTCGAAAGTCAACTTTCTGCAAAATACTCGTTAATGCATTGAGATGAAAATTTTTAACCGTTTGGCTAATAATTTTGGGTGAAAAGCCCTTGCTAATAGCAACTACTTTTATGTAATTTAGATCTTGCTCAAGAGCCGATTTAGAGGAGCAGACTTGAATTTGGAGCAGCAAACTTGAGTTTTAGGAGATTACAATTAGCAAAGAATATTGCTTTCGTTCTGATTTGCATAAAATGTCCCCAATATTGTTTTCGCACTTTAACAAATGACAGATTTCTTAATATTTCATCCTTCCAAGCTGATGCTAAATGCAATTATGGATCTAGAGTAAGAATAATCTTTGAACGAAGAAAATATATCTTAAATTGCAAGTGGAAATTCGAAAATGAGTTAGAATGCAAAGCCAAATTATGGCCGAGTTTCAAATTAATGTACTTAATCGTCATTCGAATTAGAGATAATGTGAAGTAAACGGAGTTGTAAAATAGACTATATGAATGTTCTATAAGATCTTTAACATCAGAAATTGGGCAAGGCAAAGAAAACGTATTAGGCTAGAAGAATGTCTACAAGTCAAGAACCAAATACAGGACTTTCAAAACTATGTGCATTTTAAAGAACTCTCATTGCAAAAGTTATATTCTATAAGTAAGTCATGCTTCCAACGAAGTTAATCGGGGCCAAAGCATGATATTTTGCGAAAAGAATTTGACAAAGTAAACTCAGTTTGCATCACAGAATGTCTGGCACGATTAAGCTGTATTTAAGAACAGTAGGCAAAAATTATTCATTTCATCAAATTTCTTTTAAATTTTATAAACAAACGTTTTCCTTTTAAATTGATTTAAATTTTTAAAACAGAAGTTTGAAAATTTTTTAAATTTCAGAATATTTAAAATCTATATGCAAAAACACGAATATTACATGAATTTATTTTGTCAATTTCTAATTCATAGATTTTCCGATTTAGCTCCGGTATTTTTAATAGTTAAAAATTACCTCTCACGGACGTTCAATATTTAATGTTAAGGGAAACTGGAGAAGTGAATCTATTTTACCAGCGCTATGTAATTTTTAACGATATAATATTAAACAATTCTTTGTCTTGTACAGAATGTATAACACTTATGTAAAATATTAACTTAAAATGAGGTTATATTAATATTTGCCTGAACGTAGTTTCTTTCAATACAGCAGAACAAAAGCTTCTGTTTGATAAATGTATATATTATTATAATGGTTAAAAAAAGAAATATTAAAGCTTGCAGTACATTGTACACCAGTACTCAATCATGGCGCATTCTAAATAGAAGTTCCGTGTATATTAAAACATTGATAAAGTTTTACAGAAGTTTGGAAAATTAGAAATCGTGTCTGTGTTCCTTTACGAAAGTATTCAAGATTTTGTTTTCTCATCTGTCATGCAGAATGTTTAGATAATAAAGTTTAACCTGGCGACTTCTCGCCCACGCGTGAAGAGTGCACAGCAGAGAAAGGGTATAAAGCCCTTTTTATTCTTCACAACCCTTTAACAGAAAGTCACGGACTTGTGTTCACAAAAGCACCGACTAGGTACGGTGAGAACTTTAAGGTAAATTTAACTATAAATTCTAAAAGTAAGAAGTAATGCTAGACTTCACAATTTAATTTAACCTAACAGGCTAACTCGGCAACCTATACTAGCGATAGACTAACTAAACAGCCAGAATGCGTACCGGTAATAAGATTAACAGCAGGATGATAAAATAGCAAATGCGAGCTACATTAACGAAATCACGCTATGTCTAACGTTTTCGTTTCACCCTTTTAAATGCTCTCTTTCACCTACTTAATTTGTATCTTGGTTAGCAAATGCGATGGGAAATGCAGAATTTAGAAAAGATGCCAAAATTAAAGTAACTTGTTATTGAACTAAGGGAAACCCTACAAGTGCATACCATAAAATATATAAATTTAAGTTACGTTAAATAATGAAAATTGATGCAAAATATAGCATACAACTTTTAATAAAACAATTTGTAATTTTCCAATCTTGTAAGTCAATTAATTTGATGAGATGTACAATGTTAATTAATAGTGCGTGGTGCTTTAAATATTATATGCACACGAGAAAGTTAGTTTCAGAATGTTTAGTGAGGTTCTGTTATTTTATTTTCTCCCTAATACCTTTCCGATGTCATTAGCCAGATAGCGATTTAAATTCCAAGGATTAGCTTTCTAATTGAAAAGATGACAACGTATCAAGGTGAAAAATATGACTGTATGAAAAGTGTATAGAAGTGTATGAGAAATTTCATGCAGCCATAACAGAATATTTTAAAGCTATTCTTAAAATTACTGATTGAGTCCATAAATTTATAAAGGTTTTCAGAGAGATATGCTTAGGTTTTTCGTATTTAAAAATGAACGAATTTGAATTTGAGCTGAGAAATGAACTGGATTTCCAGTTTCGCTTTGGAAATATATTTACACAGCCTTTTTTTAAAATACATCGAGTTGCATTATACAAAATTGTTTATGAAATGCTATATGAAGTGGAAACTCGAATATTCATCATTCTTTTAAACGTTAGTTCCTGTTACCTGGCAATCATTATCCATCAGCCGCTGAGATAATTCATCACAAAATAACTCCCCTCCTGAAAAAAAAAACAACTGCACCAGCATTAATTCATAATTTAAAAATAGTTAACATTAAACATTAGTTAACAATAAAGTACGATTGTTTCATCATCACATTAAGAAGAAAAGATTAAAATGTTATGCTAAAGAATACAATGTACTAAAATGTAATTGTTCATATTTGTTTTCATGCAGTATTCACGAACATGAAAATGAATACTAAATAGCAAAGGGTTTCTTGTTATGCAACACATTTGCGTATATCTTTCGGCAACTGCAATGGATAAAAAAATGCAGTATTAGTTGTATTAAGCTGAAATTCATGCACAGAAATAGAATAATAAAAGGTGTATGCTATGTTATGTATCATGGTTAAGAAATATTCCAGATTTATATTGAAATTAATATTTTTACTGCGCGTAATAGTGAAAAATGCAGGACTCTAGATTTTAGAACCTGACAAAATTATTGGTGATTGGATTAAGTCCCCTTCCCGTTCGCATCATCTGAAAATTAATCTGCATTGTGCCATTACGTTAAAGTAGCACTGTAGATACTTCTTGTCCAATTACTGTTCAAAATTTAAACAAAATAAGTTGATTCTATAAATACCCCCCAGCTGAAATGCGTCCTCAATTTGCTGTTTTCCTCCTGCTGTGCTAAGATATGCTGTTGAATCTTTCTTTTCTCTACATCGTCCACTGTCTAAAATATGATATTATATGAAAACTTGTGAGGTGCTTATTGAATCCATAATGATTATTATCTATCAAGGAATAAAATTATGTGTTGTATCTAACCCATATCTGCTACGTTCATCCTCTCCATTATGTTCTCTTGTGAATCTCTGCAGTTCTATCCTTCTATGTAGGCCTAAATATCATCAAGTATCTGCAAAGGTTTTAAAGAATCATCACTATCTACAGAATTTATATTATACACCCAAACACACACACATACGTATACATATATCTATCTATCTATCTATCTATCTATCTATATATATATATATGTGTGTGTGTGTGTATTCATATCTACCCATATATACATTAATTTACTTCAGTCCTACAGCTACAGCGCAGGAAAGATTTAATTTTTGCATTTGTTTTTGACTTATTACTCTGTTTTTCTCTGTATTCATATATATATATATATATATATATGAGAAAGTTGACAAATTTTCTTAGAAAAATCTGGGCGTAGTGCTGCAATTTTTTTTTATATTACCTAATATGGGAAATGAAATATATGAGAGAATTACTTAAGGATTGTAAGAGCATTACTTAAGGATTGTAGGAATCCGTAAGTAAATCTCTCGTATATTTCATTTCCCATATTAGATGTATATATATATATACATATATATGTAACAAAATATGATAGCTGCTTTAAAAATAATTAGCGACTTCAAAATATTCTAAATTTGGTGCTCTCCCCCTGAATTTATCTGTTCTCCCAAATTCGAGATTTTTTTATGTTACTTGACTGCTTGAAAGGTGCAATCAAAACTAATACGAACCAATCATAGCTTGTTTCTAAAATCGCATCTACTCTCGTATAAATGCTCTGGCGATATAATTACATAACATTCTTCTGTTAGCTTCTACCTTACTAATATCTCCTCGCTTTGCTTCCCCGTCTAAAATGATGTAGCCCCCGTTAATCTGTGTATATGGCAAATTATTGTAATTGGCTACGATTAAAAGTATATTGTCTACGTAGAATGAGCCTAATGTGCCAAGAAATAAATATCGTAATTAGATGAACTTGGATTGTGCCAACGTCTTTTCCATCTTTCCATTCGACTAACGAAAGCTGCAAAAATTACCGCTGTTAACTGTGCATCAAATTAGGCATTATCGGTTACGTCTACGACTGCAAGCCGATTCCTCCTTCTGTGATTTCCCGAAATATGACATGTATAATAATTCAAATCAGCAATAAAAACTTAATGTTAATTTCTCTATTCTAAAAATTGTAATCTTTTTCTGAATTGCGTCGTTTCGAGACTAATCCATGTCATATGACTCTTACATAACTCTGGTGATGTAAATGGGACTAAAACAGCCAATAATAATTTTAAGGCAGTACTAATTATCCAACCAAATGTCGCGAGAACCGAAACTAACTCAGTCTGAATTAAGAATCCATCCTGAACGCACTTCACTTCCTGCCTGTACTAGTTGGACTGCTGCTTGCTGCTCTCTTTTTACTGCGAAGTTATCAAAAATGTAACCGTTTACAAACAGACACGAGTATTGTGGCAAGTTGTTTGCGTCCGCAACATGTATTTTAAAACAAAAATGAATATTTAATTTGCCTCTTCTGCCAAGTTGCTCTTTATTATTGGATCAACATTCTACACCATCAGTATCATTACATCTAAGTCTGCTTCATTACATATGCGTGTATAATATTTTAGCTTTGTTATAACTCTTCTTACATTTACACTCATGTCCATAAATTAAGGATAATGCAAAATCAGGCAAAGGAAGAGTTAGAAGCAAAACAAATTTGACTTATATTTGTAAAGTTTATTTATTAAACAAAAGGTAAAGAGCAAAAAATATGCTATATGTTTGATATTATTAAAAAAATTATCGATTTTTTCTCCCTATAGCAAATAAAAAAAAAAAAAAAAAAACCTATTTACAAGAAAAACAATATTACATGGTTGGTATGGTTGTTAATACATTGTATGTCTCCCAGACGATACAATACAGTCCGTACAATGCCCAGGCATGCTGAGTATCAAATTATCGATCTGATCTTGGAGGATATTACACCACTCAAAAGGCAATGCTCTCCGAAGTTCCGGTAGACATGTAGGAGGAGGTTGATGGGCTGCAACTCGTCGACCAAGCATATCCCACACATGCTCTACTAGATTCAAGTCCGTTGAGAATGCTGGCTAGTCCATACGGGTGATATCCTCCGATTGAAGGCATTCGCTTACGATGTTTGCACGGTGAGGACGGGCGTTGTCATCCATAAACACAAATTGTGCGGCCATGGCGCCCCAAAACAAACGTACATGTTGTTCCAGAATGACGTCCCGATAGATCTGGCTTGTCATGGTTCCAATTTGAACATGCAGGTCAGTTCTGGAACCCAGAATAATTCCACCCCAAACGAGCACTCCTACACCACTGTAACGGTGTCGTTCAATGATGTTTTCTTGGTGGTAACGGGTACCTGGAACACTCCATATGAAAGTCCGGCGAGAATCAGACTGCAAGTTAAACCTGGACTTGTCAGAAAACATCACACAAGCCCACTGTTGCGGTGTCCACAATGCATGCTCTCTACTCCAGGCTAACCGCAGGCGACAATAAGTTGCAGTAAGTGGAACGCATCTGACAGCTCTACGAGCATATAGACCAATCTGCCCTAAGCGTCTGTACACGGTCTGCCTTGAAATTGTCGTACCAGTGGCTGAAGAGAGCTGACGAGACAGGTCTGAGGCTGTGCTCTTCCTGTTTCTTTTGGCAGTAACATCCAAATAACGGTCCTCATTCGGCGTTGTAACTCTGGGGCGACTTGTGCTGTAACGTCTACTCACATTACCATCATCTTGAAAATGTTACCAAAGCCTGGAGATGACACTATGGGCAATTCCAAGTTCGTCTGATTCTTCCAGTTGAGTACGCCTACATTCCAGACGGCCGATAATTCTACCACGTAAAAAATCATCCAAATGCGTCGTTTGTGTCTTCAATGCTTATAAAGCGCCTGCGAACATTTTTACTTCTTTGCCTGTATTCCTCATATATCACTCTCTTGCACTCTCGTCATTGTGACGTACCATCAGTGTCATCTGGTTACTTCCTGAAATTTGCATATGATTCTTGAAAATGTGTATAGTGATTTTACAGGTGATATATTTATTTTAGAGTTCGATTTCCGCGTGACTCCGAATTATCCTTAATTTATGGACATGAGTGTACTTATAGAAATAGGAATTAAATAGTGGTAATATGTTTTTTCGCTACAATTTTAGTTCAGTTATATAAAATTTTGGAAAAAAAGGTTTTTGCTTCCTTTTTCAAATTACTCATGCCAAATGTTTTCAAGCGTTTCATCACTTTTGAGATGTTTTTTGTTTAAAATGAATACAAAATGCATCCTTTTCCAAATTACTCATGCCAAATTTTTTCAAGCGTTTCATCACTTTTCAGATGTTTTGTGTTTAAAATGAATACAAAATGCATATTTAAAAGCTTTGTTTAATGAAAGGGCTAAGAGAATTCTATGTGATATTATTTTAACATTATCAATACAAAATTACTCATACTCTGTCTCTTAACTTGAATCCTCCACTTTAACTTGCATCTGTCTTATCTTGCGATACATAAGAATCAAGGAGTTGTATCTCGAAAAGAAGGTTAAATATTTGACGAATAACTAAATTAACAATTCCTAAGTGTTTATTAGAACCAGAGTTTGTGATTTAACTCTCAAAAATAGGACACAGTTCAAAATCGAAAGATTTCGCTAAAATACTACAAATACACAAATACTATTATAAAGCGACTCATAAATTTTAATTGCCAAACAGTGTAGACATCTGTAGCATTCTAACTTTGTAATTTAGATTTCGACTGGCCCTACAAAGGCAATCAAAATTACAAACTAAGAACATTTTTCTCACTAGAATTCATCATAACTTGCAATTAAAAACGCGATTTTTAAATTTTTTTGACGTGAATGAATATTTATACAAAGCTTTTAAATTTTTATTTACTAGGACAAAAACAAACGAAATAAAGCACTGTAATATGTCAAGACTTAACTGCTAAGAAATTAGCTTAATTAATGCAATACTCAGTTATATAAAATTATTTTCTAGACATGTTAAATATCTGAGTATTTTAATAAAGACGCAGTTTGTTTTGGAAATAAAACTTAGTTTTTTTTCTCTAAAAAGGCTCAAAATCGTAGTAGACTCACAAGTACATTATTTTCTTTCGCAGTCTTTGAAAATAAGAAAAATCGAAGACTGTAGAATCAGCTTAAATTGCTCAACCTATACATTCATTTCATTTACCCAAAACTTTCCATTTATTAACTATTAGTGTCTTATCTCCTTTCAAATATAAGAACGATAGTTTTAAAACAGAAAATTATACGCAAAATAAAGCAAATTGTAGATTTTATGTATTATTAAAGAATTTATTTTCTAGATAAAAATAAGAAAGAAAAGTAAAAAAATTAAAATAACAATAAAATTTATCTGGTTGAATAAGTACTTTATTGATCCAGAAATTTAAAAATTTCCTATAAATAAAGAATTTATCCAGATACTTTGTTGGTAAGCTTAATAGAAATCTCTCCATTTTCTAAAAATTCCTCTCTTTGTTAACCAAATAATTTAACCTTAAATAGGATTTTTCTGTGTTTTTATAGTAATTAAATTTCCATATTATTAACACATTAATTCAATTACACAATAAAAATTTAAATTGATATATAAGGACACTACAGTTGTCTTAAGCCATTAAAGCTTTAGTTTGAAATTTGTTTGAGAATAAATTCTGAATGTGAAAAGAATAAATTCTGCGATTAATAGTAAATTGAATTTAAAAAAAAATGTCATGTCCAAATGAGTAATATATGTTAACTTAATTAGTTACTTTTTAAAATAAATTTTAATTAAAGTAACAATTATATTCGTCAGAATAGTATATACTCATCTTGGGTTTACTGTGGTATTTTCCTTTTTTCATCGTTTGTCTTTTAATATGCTCAGACTAAATATGACTTTAGTTGATTTTTGGAAGTTAACTTCAGTATTATTATTTTACATCATAATTTGACAGTAGAATCAAATCAATACAGATTGGACAGAAAATTATTGTTCTCATGATATTAATTGGCACCAATGCATCATAGAAAAATTGATAAAATTAGTTTATAAATGCTAGAAATTTGCATTTCCAAAAAATGAAAAATTTTACTTTAAAAGTATCTAATGTAACACATACTCAAAGAAGTAAAATTACATCAGTTGGATAAAATTATTTATCAGAATAAAGTTCTTATTTTAACAAAAAAAACGAGAATTACATAAATATCATAAAATTAAACTTTCTTCTCCTTTTTGCAAAATGGCTTTTCGCAATGCATTATTTCTTCAGCGCATGTAAATGACAGAAAGCCATTCTTAGTGGAATGATTATACTGTCACTTGAAAAGGAAAAGTATGGAGATTTCTATTACCCAAGTTGTCGTACCGTCATTTGAGACGTAACTTTCCTTAACTTTATAATTCTGTAATTCGCAACTGAATTCTAACTCTTTTCATCGGAATTCCTAGTTCTGTATTCGAAGGAATCTGACATTAATTTCTTACTTCATGCATTATTTAAATAAATTTAACAAAATTTCAAGCTGATCTAAAATTCTTGACTATATAAAGGAAGAGAAGTTTGGAAGTCTGCCAGAGCAGTTTAACTTTTATATTACCGCAGGACTATCATCCGAATTTTAATAAATCATTCATGACGAAGACTATTCTTGAAGACATCTGATGTTATATACGAATAAATTATTGATTGAATACGAGCAAATGTTATATTTCATTTCAGTTCATTCTGAAGCTTTTTGATTTACTGTTATCACACAGGAATATTTTACAGCATATTTTGGATGTGACACAATTGATACATTTTTACAAAATCATACCATAACAGTACTGTTTTCGCCATCAGAAGGGCTATTACACTCATGGACAAAAAAATTAGCGCACCAAGAAATAATTGCGGGATCGTAACGAAACTCGCAATGAAGGTACATGTCGAGGAAATATGCAAATGATTCGAAATGCAGAGTGATTGCGCATTACGTATAGCCGGTAGAGGGCGTTGAACTTCGTACTCTTTGGAGTATAAAACAGGTAACCAAAGCTTGTTTGAGTGTGCTGAATCATTTACAAAGGAAGAGCTGAGGTAGGCATGCCATTACGTCGTGTTCGAAGACAATATGAGCAATTGTCGCAGTTTGAGAGGGGAAGAATCGTCGGGATGATGGAAGCTGGGTGGTCAGCTAGGCGAGTAACTCGTCAATTATGCCGCTCTGATTGTGTTGTGAGGAGGTGTTGAGACCAGTGGACCCGAGAAATGTCATGTACACGAAGACCAGGCTCAGGACGCCCTCGACAGACCAGTCGTCGAGAAGACCGCCACATCGTAAGAAATGCACGTGTACAGCCAACTGTTTCATCGACCGCATCCAGGCACAGGTAGTACCTTCACTAGTGGGCCCTGTGTCTTCTCGAACCATACGAAGGCACCTGGCTGAAGGACAGTTGCTATCGCGGCGCCCATTACGTGTGCTGCCCTTGATGCCCACCCATCGACGCCTTCGTTTGGAGTGGTGTCGAGCACAAGGAAACTGGACTGCAGCGGAATGGAACCAGGTCGTCTTTAGCGCCGAATCCAGATTCAATCTCGGCAGTGATGACAGTCGTGGTCGTGCCTCAATCGTGCCTTTGCTCTACAGCGACATATCGCTCCCGCAGCTGGTGTGATGGTATAGGGTGCCATTGCTTACAATACACGGTCAACCCTAGTATTGTTCCGTGGCACCATGACAGCCCAGCGATATGTTCATGAAATCCTGCAACCACATGTGTTGCCACTCATGCAATGGCTTCCAGGAGCCATTTTTCAACAAGACAATACTCGGCCTTATACGGCAAGGGTGTCACAAGACTGTCTCAGCACTGTTACTACCCTTCCTTGGCCTGCTCGATCCCAAAATTTGTCTCCAATGGAGCATATTCGGGATCATTTGGGACGACGAGTTGGGCATCCCAAGAGTTTGAACGAACTAGAGGCACGGTTACAGCAAATATGGAACGAAATGTCTCAAGACATCATACAGAACTTGTATGACTCAATGCCCGAATATATTGAATCGTGCATTCGCGCTAGAGGGGGTCCAACGGAGTATTAACTCCTCCGTTCTTTTGCCTTTTTATCTGAAATAAATTATCCTCTTTCTTTGATTTTTCTAATCATTTACTTATATCAAAGTAGTCATTACGTATGTAAAATTTCGTTTCATTTTGAGGACTCCTTCTTGGTGCGCTAATTTTTTTGTCCATGAGTGTAGTTTCGAAATTCACTTTTTTACTTTTTGGGTCCGAAACATTTTTCAACTGTTCACTAACAAATGTTATCACGATGTACTATTGAAATATTAAACTATGAAAAATTTGTATGTATGATCAGCGCACTATGGGCAAACATCACCTAGAGACATCTAAATTTTAATACACATAGTTTTGAACACAAGCATGCTCACCGCGAAGCCCGAATTTTCGATCTATTTTGATTTATTTCATGTTAACGAATTTTTGTTTAAAAAGATCAACGATTTCAAAGCAACCACTATTCGAAATCAAGCAATTCTATCCCCATCACCCAGACTGTTGCTCTTCGGTGAAATATAAGAAAATTATATTTTAATTTTAATTCATAAATTCGGCTATTTGAAAGCAATGTGTTGCAATTGCCTCAGGTGGAATATGTATTATCTCCAGTCATGAGAAGAATTTTGCCTTTCAGTAAAATTTACAATATTTTACTTTCAAACTCAATCTTACTGGATAACAAACCAAGTGATTGAAAAGTAATAAATGCCCTTTTTAAAATAGTTTTCCTACTTCTTAATCTCATCGATTTATTTAAATCATTAGAAGTATAATTAGAAATATTAAATAGCTTTAACAAATGACACTAGCTATGCTCATTATAATGAATATACATTTTTTAGGTTTCGTGATAAATTTTTAGGCGGCTATGTTTCTAAGAAAAAATATAAGGAATTTAAGAAAAAACGTGTATGGCAGCTCCTAACACTCTATCCAAAATTCTAACGCAGTTTTTAAGTATTTTGAGATTTTGCTCTTGAATTTTGGGTGGCAAAAGTGCGTAAAAAACTATCCTTAATAAAAAGACATATTTATTGTGTTAGCAAGAGTGAGTCGTAGAGCAGGTTGGTAACCTGTGATGCTGAGTGTAAGCATACAAAATATTAAAAAATTTCCTGGTGCGACGTTAAAATTTGAACCTTTTAGGTTTTCTTTCTTTCCATTGTTTGAATGCTTTTCTTTCACAAATAATAACTATAAAATACATCTTATTAATGTTTGATTCCTATGAAATAGTAGACTTGCTGCCTCACACATTATTCTGAGAGGTGTTGGAAGTTGTGCGTTGAGGCGGTCTTTCAGATCTAATATGATAGCATAAAATGCCTATTATAGCATTCGCTTGACATACTTCCATGAAGAAATATAGACTCGTTAATCTCGAAATTACATAAAATGGTGGAAACTTTGGGATCGTTATTCTTGGTATAAATCTTAGCAACTAAAATATATTAAGATCACACGTTAAACAACTAAACTTCAATTTTCAAAATTGCAGACTGTTGCTACATAGTATGCCAAAGAATGTTGCGTGTTAAACAAAAGAATGTTGGGAAATTTGGAACATACTAATATACTAGATGATTGTTTTTGAACTGATAAACACTACTCAGAACCACTTCCAATTATATATATCAGCCGGAATGCCATAAAATTTAGTAAAGCGGCCAATGACGATATGGAAAAACGTTAGTTTCGAAAATTACCGATAGGGTAAAATATGGCTCTGGTCTAGGCTATACAACTAAGAACTGTATAACTGAATAAGAAGGAAGAAATTTCAGTGCAACACTGATTAAACTCAGCAAATGAACTATACCTAAAGGTTACAGAGATGACATCTCAATGGCCACAGCCTTTTATTCCATAAAAGCACTTCCTCGGCGAGGACATAGATTCCTTACTATGTGACCAACTTCTCGTAGATCACACACTGCGTCCTGTACGCAACAGTCTCGACCGCGAAACATAACACGTCACTAGGAATGCTCAGCACAGCCAGCTATATGTTGTCCTTTAAAACTTCAAAGAACCCCAGAGAAAAAGTCACATGTGGTTGGTTCTGGGAAGCAAGGTGTTCATGCAAGTGGAAAAAGTGACTTATGATCTTTTCTTTTGTAAAGAGATGGCGTAACAGCTTCTGTAACGATCGACCAATATAAGCTGATACTTTCTCCTCTATAAAAGTTACATGGACCAGAAAATGCCTCTGCTGAAGTTGTGAAACGACAAAACATATCATAATAGCGTGATACATTTCCATAATAATGGTACAGCTCTGCGATCTTGTTAGACTAATGTTCTTAAAAAAGAAAAATCTGATGATGAAATTTGCTGTGAAGCATGAAATCTGATGCACTTTTATGCTACTTAAAACTACTAACACTTTTTGGGCATAGTCTGGGAAAAGTTAGAAAGCAGAATGAGATTAGAGTAAGTAACTTTCATATTAATTAACAATTTACGCAAGATCTCTGTCCGCTTGAGAAAGATCACCTTACATTTTCTTCTTTAAGTTTTAAATTTTTGCATTCGTTTTAAATTTATCAGTCAAAATTTATTAAATTTCAGTCTTTTACAAAATATTTAACAATATGAAATTTTTTAAATATGTGCAAAACAGTTTTTATTCCTTTAATTCCTTGATTAATTATTTTCTTAATGAGTTTTGCAAATAATCCCTATTAACCTTGATTTATATATGTAATAACTTGGAAGAATTGATGGCTTTGTAGACGCATAACGAAGAAGAAACTTACAGACCTGGACGAATTCAATGATTTTATTCTCGTTTATGGTTTGCGTACATTTTTCATAAACGTAACATAAATGAAATGGAGATAATCTTGCTGTGTCCTCAAAGAAAGTTTTGCATGAGTATCTCTAAACGTGAAAATATATACTTTTGAAGAGAGTGGCAGCAACAAGTCGCAAGAACAAAGAGGACAGGAGAACGGATGCTGCTGAAGAAGCTTAGGAGAGAGATAAAAACGTTAAGTTCTCAATAGAAGTCTTATTCAGTGATTGTGTAAAAGGTATCTGCATTGTAGCGTTACGTAAGATTTTATGATAAGGATTAATTTAAAGGGAAATACCCAAATTAAAATGAAGAATAAAAGAGATTACTGCGAATTAAAACCAAGAATTTGCTTCCAGATTTTT
>KK121655.1:758500-778282 GCA_000611955.2 Stegodyphus mimosarum | reverse complement strand
CCATACCATCATACCATAATGCTCCCGCCTCCAGCTTGGACCGTTCCGGCAATGGTTGCAGGGTGGTTCCTTTCAGAGGTTTCACGCCTTATACGCCAACGTCCATCTGTCCGATGGAGCATAAAACGCGATTCATCCGAAAACGCAACCTGTCGCCACTCAGTGGACGTCCAGCTGCTGTACTGGCGTGCAAATTCTAGCCTTCGCCGTCGATGAACAGCAGTCAGCACGAACCAGGCGTCTGCTTCGGAGGCCCAGACGCAGCAATGTTTGCTGAATAGTACTTTGGGAGACACTTTTGGTAGCCCCTTGGTTCATTTTGGTGGTCAGTTGCTCAACGGTAGCCCGTCTATCTGCCCGAACGCATCTCCGCAACCGTCGTTCGCCTCTGTCATCTATGGCCCGTGGTGCACCACATTTGCCACGTCGCTGATTTTGGACAGTCCCATTTTGCCATGCACGGTACACTTTTACCACGGCGGCACGCGAACAGTTCACAAACTCAGCCGTTTCGGAAATGCTTCCACCCTTGGCCCGAAAGCCAATGATCATGCCCTTTTGGAAGTCGGATAAATCGCTTCGTTTCTGCATTACGCCAACGATTGAAATGTTTTCCGAGGCCCTCACACACCCTTTATATACGCTCAACTGCACTGTGCTGCCACCTGCCTTCTGTGATTGGTTATTTAACTCTAACATGGAAAGTACGTGGTGGTCACATTAATGTGACTGGACTGTGTACATATATGTAGGAATAGCTAATATGATTTATCATAACTCGCTTTAATGAACGTTTGAAAGCAGACTAAACTGTGCTATATATAGCTATACACTTCTAATTCTTTCAGAAAGTTATCTGAGCAACTTAATGCTGCTTTCCCTTTAACGCTATCGAATTAGAGTAACACTAACTGGTCTTCAAAAGAATCTTCTTTCTATTTCATAAGAGAAATTCTTTATTTCGCAAACTTCATGATTGATTATTGGGATGAATAATTATCGGGAAGGAACTGCTAATATTTATTAAGAGGAATATTTATGGTTTTATTTACCACGTCGGTTTACACATTTATGGTTTTATTTAGGTAAATTATCTTAATTAATGATAAGCTGCTTTAACGATTAGACGGTTTGATTAATTGATCAAATAATTTTTATGATATTCAGGATTCAGTTATTTGACAGGACTTAAGGGATTTAATTTCTAAAATCAACTAATCGTTATCATTAAATGTAAGAGTCTGCATTGTTTAATTCTTTGAACGATTTTTTTCATTGTTGGCATATCTAAATCAAATTTTAGTAGTGATTTTGATTTCTACTCTTTCAATAGTTCTGAATATTAAACGAATAAAATAATATTAAACTGTTTGTATAACTAAACGTTTCATTTAAAAAATATTTTTAGCCAGCAGCAATTAAGTTTGTCCTAAATAAAATACGAGCCAGTTTGTTATCAATGTTTTGTTTTAAACAGAAAATAATTTAATTTTTTTCTGTGAAAAATTCATAGTGACACAAATAATCTCTATTAGTAAATCTGACCGCATAAATCAAATCTTTGCTTCACACATTACAAAGTGAAGCACTTCTATATGAATTCTATATCTACCCTAAACGTTTACTCTACCTTTTCAAAGCAACATGACTTTATCGTTGTGGCATTGTAGAAAAGCTATCATGTAATTTCATATGAACTATCATTTATTTTT
This sequence comes from Stegodyphus mimosarum, assembly GCA_000611955.2. NCBI lineage: Eukaryota > Metazoa > Arthropoda > Arachnida > Araneae > Eresidae > Stegodyphus > Stegodyphus mimosarum. Next base: position 776,570 of record KK121655.1, on the reverse strand, counting down.
CCTTGATTGCTTGCTTTGATTTCGAAAGAAATAGCTTTTATTTAAAGAAAAATCCTTTTAAACTATAATGGCTAAATCAAGAAAGAATTATGTAGCATTTCTTATTAACCATCGAAATGCATTAGCACAATTTTCATACATTTTGATATTGGTTCTATAAAAGTATAAAATTAATATACATCAAAGTTTTGCTAAGGAATTCCAGTAACTAATCAAAATAACATACTGTGTATACATAGATGGAAATCAATTCATGATAGGTATTGACAATGAGGTTACCGAATTTTTGATGCTAGATATATGTTTTTAACAAGAAAAATATTGAAAATTCCGAAAAATTACATTTTAATATAATTGTACTTGGGGTGATCATTAGCAGAGAAATAGAAAATATTAAACTTTTGTACGACTTCTACTGGATGGAATTTGCAGCTAAAACTTTTAAAAGCTTAAAATACTCATTTATTATTTGTAGCTGTAAAAATAATATTTTTGAATGAAAGCAGTTGGGCTTATTGACGACAGTTGGCCCGAAATACCTAGATATGTTCAAGACCATAAACAAAATAATATGTATTAGTTTAGAAGCCGAACAACAAAAATCAGCGTTATATTTGCAAATTTTTAAAGGACTAGTTTCAATGGTTTTACCGAACCATCACCCTCAGCTGTCGACGCGCAAATGAACAAGATAAGATATAGTGATTAGATAAGATAAGAATGGTTGATCAGGAGTTAAACTACTGGCGTCATCTATTAATGAAAAGAGAACTAAAATATAATTTCCTTAAAGGCTGAAGTCAAAGATGGATTTGAATTATGATCGTTAACTAGTTAATCGCCATCGCGATTTCACAATTTCGTCCTTGTATTTCAATTATGAAACCTGGAAGTTTTATTCTTTTTTTGCAATTTAAGAAAAACAGATTTAAATTGGAAATATGAGTCAAGGATGACTTAAATGAAAAAGTCTTAATTTATATTTTTAAAATATTATACATGTAATATATACCGGGTGGCCTAAAAGTCCGTTAACATTTGAAAAATCAATAATTCACTGAATAATGTAGGTAAAGAGGTAGAAACTGATATGCATGCTTGAAATGTCATGGGGTTTTATAGAATGCAAGAAAGGGCTTAAATCGGCTAACAGATAGCGCTCCTTATAATAACAAAATAATTAGCATAACAATTGATTTTTAGCAAAGACTATGTTCTTTATAACAAATTTTCAGCATGTCGGCCGTCATTCATCAACAATACCTATAGTCGAGGGACAATGTTGTAAATACCACTGTACAGTATATTTGTTGGTATGGTAAGAAACTGCCTTCCGATGTTGTCTTTTAGCATCTCTAATGGAGTCGGATGATTGCAGTAGACTTTCAGGTAGCCCCACAACCAATAATCACATAAATTGAGAACAGGACCTCAGACGCCAAGCATGACGGAAATGGCGGCTATGTGTAGCAATATGAGGGGGACCACCATCCTACATAAAAATCATAACTTTCAACAGATGTTTATCGGCCAGGTAAGGGTAATGCGATTCTGTAATATATCAGCGTACCTTGCACCCAGTTTGAAAAGCAGAACCACACATTTCCTAGCAGAAAAAGGGTCCAGTCACGATTGATGTGATAAATCCACATCAGTCCGTGCATAATACCCGGAGGCGACGATAGAAAAGTGACATAATCATGAAGAGACTGACTCTCACTTACAGCTCATTTCAAACACGATTGTCATACTGTATCACAGACATTTTGCTGTTCAGCGCCATATGTTGTCCTTTTTTTCAATTTTGTTTTTGTTTCCAATAACATACTTCCAATAAAACTCCATGTCATTTCAAGCACTTGTGCCAATTTTTATCTATTTGCATTATTTCGTTTATTATTGAATTTTCATATGTTAACGGACTTTTACGTCACCCTGTATAATATTCATAGAAAAAACATCAGTACAAAATGGCATCAGGATATGAAATTCCTAAAATTAATTAATTTTGTGTATAATCAATAATAATAATCGTTGCGTATAATAATTAAGCAGATTTATCAAATTTAGCCTCTTTGGCATTGAGTAATGGAAGTTTTTAGAGGTCATTTTTCTTCGTTTGTTTGCGTCAGTTACGAACTATCAGATTAATTGTTGCTGACCAACTATTCTCTTTAATATGGCTTCAAATTTTAAGGTATGTCTCCTGTATTATCGGTTTTATAAGTATTTCAAAGATGATGAAGTAAATCTTCCAGTTCCTGAATATTCAGGTATTTGTATTTCGAATTCCTTCCATATATGGCCAATGCGATTACAGTCTGGAAAGTAAAGAGGCCATTGCAGCAAGGAATGTCTTTGCAATGTTTTTTCAAAACATATGTGAATAATGCGAGTTTTTTTTAATATATGTATTTATATGATTTGTCCTGAAAGAATCATGGATTTCCTTCAATTCAGCTTCTGAATATGCTATTTAAATATTTTGCAAGAATGAAATGTAACTTTACACTAATCAATGTTCAAAGCGTACCACGTATGCGATATTCTGTAATGTTACCTTTAAACCCTGAAAAATCATGGCGCTACAGGAAGAATCTGTACTTTTCTATATTATCATCATATCCTTATTACTCCTGTTGTCTTATATCAATTAAAATGTGAATTGTGAGAAAACGTGTCCTAATTTCAATAATTTAATCCGTGAGGAATTTTTACCTGCTCTGATTCATGCGTTAACAGGCATGTGCGAGTGGCAACGCGTATAGATGGCAAATGAAAGATGCAGATTTCGAATCTCGGCCAGTGCATTGTCCTCGTCGGGATTCGAACTCCTGACCTCCCGAAACGCGTCGTACGTTTCTCCAGTTACGCAACGTAAGCATGCGGAAAGGAGGGAGAAAAAAAATTATATACTTCCTCTTTTAATGGACGACTGGAGATTAAAGGATCCAGTCTCCAAATCCTGGGGGGGGGGGGCTGAATCATCGTCAACCATCTTTTAGTTCGGGCGCCGCATTTAAAATCACTTGTAAATACTTTCAATGTCAGGAAACTGAAGTAATCCACTATGCCTACGCCGGGATTTGAGATTCAGACTCTCCAAATACGCGTCCAAAGTGCTTCCGTTTATACTATAAAAGTATGCTCAAACGAGACTTTGTCGTTTTCTGAGACATAGCGATATCGCTCTTTGCGTCTGTTAGGGTTATAGGACTAAAGTAGCAGTACTGTATCAAGTTAAGCCTACAATGTGTTTAATCGTAAATGCTTGAAACTGCCATTAAACTTAGCGTCAATGGTTTATCACACTGCACTTCAAAAAAAAACATAATTACTTTGACGAGATTAGCCTATCCTATCTGAAATAAGCCACGGGTTGTCAGGCGTACAGTCCACCTTCATGTAGTCGTCCGTGGCACATTATGACAGGATATGGACGGTCCTGCAGCAGCAAGAATAAGCAATACCATTTACCATGCTGTTAGTGATCTACGGCGTCTTGCACGTAGTAATAGGAAGCTATCATTTGCCGTAGCGTTAATCCTCCGGTGTCAGACCCAGGTCTTTTGCATGGGTTTTGATCCCTTTGGTAACGATTCCACAGCCTATTGTTGATACTATGACGCACATTTCTCTCTCTCTCTCTCTCGTAAAAGCGGATTTGTCTTGCACCAATTTTCAACATCCGGACAATCTTCCAATGCATTTGATCGTGCAAATGGTGCCTTCGGCAAACGAAGCAACTGCTGTTTTCGAAATGAGACATAGCTTTCGCATGCTGCTTTTCAAGGCGTTGAATTGTGACTGCGGAATTGCGTTTTATGCTAATTTGTATTGCCTATTTTCAATCGGCGACGTCATCTGCATTTCCTATGTTAATTGTATGCTTTAATTTTTCTTTTTTACATTCCTGCATTTTCTTTTAGCATTTGTTGCTTAGTTTCCGAGCACGAGTGTAGTTCCATAAAGCCGGAATGCAATAAAATAGAAGTTATACTTCCTCATGTTGATGCAACTGGATATTCCTTCTTCGTTGGGATAACACTTATATTTAATTACTTATAGATATGCTATAAGACGAAATATGTGAGCAGGTGAACCATATCTGGGAACAGGTCCCCTTCTACAACAGGTGAATTTCATTTAAATTCGTGCTCATATAATGCATGGGCTTGAAATAAGATGAAAATAAAAAAAAGCTTGTTTTCGATTATTCAAATATTACTAATGAAGGGTATATTTTGGGAATTTTTTAAAGTTATTAAAAATAATAAATAACTGAATAAATACTGAGTAAAATTTCAGAAGCAATTAATATTAATCTCCTTTCCTTTTTGGCATATAGATGGGATTAAATTATAACAGTTCACAGAATCGAGAGATCTAGAGTTATTTTTCCGCAATATTTAATTAATGTCAGAAATCTTTAGCTGGCTTCTGTAAATTTGGCAGTTTTATGTAAATTTAAAATAAGTTCATAATTGTAAGAAAGTTGCACATTTTTTAGTTTTTTTTTTGTTTCATGCTGCATTTTCATTTTTGTTCATTTTTGTTTCATGCTCCAATTCATACTTATCATTTTCTTGAATAAACACCGGTCGGCTTTATCACGAATTGTGTTACTCGTTTATTTTATTTCCCGCATAATTTGGAGCCCTAGTATATATTTCAGTCAAATACGCACATTTATAATTTCAAAATTTATGGTTTTAGAAAATTCAAATCAATATTTCTAAGGAGAAACAGGAACAATGCTTTGTGGAACAATAAATTGTCATGGAACCGTGTGAAATAAATAAAATTCAGATGTTAAAAAAATCGATTGGTTTTGCGAGCCAAATGGTTGTAGAAGTATGAAATATAATAAAATACGTTTCTGCAGTTATCATTTCAGTTTGTGCAGAGGCGTTTAACATTCAAAGTAAAAGTGGAAGAATAAGGATTGTTGTGGTTGCAGATAAAAGATAAAAATATATGTGTTATTATCACAATTACGATATTAAGAAAATAAAGCATTCGGGCTTTTGTACCAGGCAGTTACTGAAATGAAATACTTTCATTTTCTGTTCTAAAGAAAATAATAAGTATTCAAAATTAATAAGGATAATCAGTTTTACTACAATTCCTTTTTAATCATTTTAACTTTCGGGAAGTATAAAAAGTCGCTTATTGAAGGAATATATATTTTCCAGAAAAGTATGACATTTTATTTTTATATTTTTTGTATTATATCAAAACCTTTCTTTTTGAAAACTGTCAGATACTTTTCATAACTCTGTATTGTCAAATATTGAATTTCTGACAAGAGCGCGTTATACGTTTTCAACCTATGGATAATAACGCAATGTAAGGGTCTTCATACCTGGTAGCTTGGTCTCAGAGGTCGTTAAAGCAAATACTGAAGACAGGGTAACTGAAATGAGATATAATCTTATCATTTCAGTAGGAAGAATAATGTTCAAATGGAGAGATTCAAGACGGATTTATATCGGATTAGAAAAATGATAGAAATATAATAGAAAAGTTCTAAAAATTTCGTCCTCTTTTTCTTTTATCATGATAAGCTTAAAGGCTATTTTTAAAGGGATCATCATAAAAATTGCGTTTTTATGTGCTTAACAACGTCTCTTATTCCCACTCGTGTATTATCAATTCTTGGGATAATATCTAGCCTCAGCAATTTTCTAGAAAATGCAAGATATTGAAGTGATAATTGGAAAAAGTAACAGATATTTTGAAAAAAAAAGCAACATCATTAAAACTATCAGAAAACTCAATTTATTTTTTAAATTATAAAACGTTTTCAAAATTTGTAACCTTCTCTTTCTCTGATGCTTTTGAGGTAAAAATGAGGAACAAAATTTTAATACATTTTTAATTACAGAATTTGCAAACATGTAATGTGGTTGTAGATTCTTGCATTTATTTTAAATTCAGTTACAAAATACTTCTATCAAAAGTTGTTTAAGAAGTCCACTTATTCAGCTTTCACCAAAAAATAAAATTCTATTACACGTGTGAGGTGTTAAAGAATTTGCTAGTTGTATAGTCATTAGTTTTATATCGATACAGGAACATACATGGAAGATATCAAATGCTCTTGTCGAAATTCGAACTTTGGATCTCCCGATGTCAGAAGGGCTTCCAGTTACACCACGAAGGCACGCAGAAAGGAGGAAGAAAATACCTTATATGGTACTAATTTAGGATGCAAATTTAAATTAATGACTAAAGTATGTAGATTTAGGTAAAAAGCTTTTTAGATTCACTGACTGAATATGGGTACACGACAATGGTCAACTTGTCGAAAGAGAGAATGGTACTTGTGGAGGGCTTTCTAAGGGAATTGTATTCTGTTTACTTCTCATAGGGTAAAAACGGCGAAACAACCCATATGACCCAGGTTTCCTGGAATTAAACGCTGGTTAAAACTTCCAGAATTTAGTAATCGTTATACATTGAAGCATTCTTAGGTCACAAACCCTTCTGGTATTTTGTTACAGTGAGCCAGTAATTTGAAGTTGCATTTCGCTTTGAAACTCAATTGAACGATTACATGAGATAGCACCTGCTTATCCGTACGTAATAACTACCAAAAATACCGAGCATTACATGTACTTAGAATTAATGTAATATATATTTTACTGCAATATTTACATGTTAAATTACTCGTAATAAAGCATTAAACAAATACCGTATAATAAATAATTACTTTACGCTGTGTTGATACATCTACAATACCTTTTCTCTCTATTTAAGCATGAAATGGAAGGATTTTGACATTCTGATATTTTAATGAAATATTCAAATTATCATAGATCAAATTTGCTTAAATTAGTTGATATTTCCAGTCTTATTCACACCACATTGTCATTTTGCTTACTTTTTCTGTTCATATTGAATCATTCATTTTTCCGTGCAAAGTTTGGTTTCACATAATTAATGAATAAATTTAGTTACATATAATTAATACATAATTATATGTAACTAAATTTAATTAAATAAGTAATTATATGTAACTAAATTAAAATTAATAATGATACATTCCACACAATTAATGAATAAATTTAGTTACTTCATTTAGCTTAAACTAGCAATTACTTGGCATGCGTTGCAGTGTTACCCAAAGGAAAGAAAGTGTTGGTGTTTTAATTCTGTTTATTCAAATACTATTGGATACAAAATATTTCTTCCCATCTGGTGTGCGCAACTTCACTTTTCTACACATATAGCAACATTCTTGGTGCTTCATTCTTAAATTTGAGGGCTCTGCAATATATTAGAATTGATCCATCTTTCCAACGACCACATTTGAATGAAGCGCTAATGGAATGCGCCATGATTCAAATCAGCGTGCAGTGTTCGCCTAGATCGAGCAGTACATACTCAAATATTTTTCAGTCTTGCTTCCCGTTGCCAGTTTGTTTCTGAAGCTCATATGATGCCCTTTTTTATTGTGCTTAAGGTGCAAATCGAACAAACAACTTTTGCTTTAGTGGACAATTCATTTCACAGCAAAATAACGCTTTGTGACTACTATTAAAATTTCACTTTCAAAAGCAAAGAAAATGCGTGTGGTGCAATAACACGCATGCTGATGCGCGCGTGCTACTGCATGAAAAATTAAATGTTGTTCCGAATTTTTTATTCAGATAGCTAATTTTAGTAGAATTATAATTAAAATTGTGTATTTCTCCCTGCAGTGCAGCGAGAGACAAATTTTAAGAAAAAGATATCCGGAAAAGTAAAAATACTGGAGCACGTGCATTTAACATTTAATGAATGGATAACACGGTAATTTGTATTGAAATTAAATAAATGTAATTGACGACTATGTTAACTGTAACCATAATTACATACTCTTATTACTTTTCAGAAATCTCAAAAACCAGAAATTTCTATAAATATCTCGTGACCGGTTGAAATCTATAAAAAGCCAGACAGAGATCATGTCAACTCATCAGTTGGTGAGAGGTGTTTATACATCTCTATCGCACGTTATGCCATGACGATCTATCCATTTTCCGATAAATGTGCCCCATGCACGGCGTCTATTGCAGCAGTTAGGGATTTATAATGACTCTTACGCTGGTCGACTTCAGAGTATTGATAGTTGCAAAAGAAATTTAAGCACATTCGCTTGCTATCCGAATACATCTAGAAGAAGCAAATATTATTAACTAGCCGCTGCGCGGCCAGCCTTCGTCTGGCTTTTAAGTGTACCAGAAAAAAATGCCTAAAGAGAACACCAAACATTAAATTTAAAAACTGCACAGAATTTTACTCTGCAGAACAATTTTATCGAAAAAGAAACAAACAACAACGGAAACAAAATTCAGTTAAAAATGCATTACATATAAAAAGCATACAACGAAATAAGCAATATCCCTTTATACAAATATTAATTATCCTAATAAATAAATTAACCAACTTCCCTTTGCAAAATCTTAAGAACTCAAATGGTATAAACAGATTAAGAACTTAAACAGATTAAAAAATATCATGCAAAACTTTTTTATAATTAAAATTATATATAATTAAAACATAATATTACAATGAAATAAGCAATATCCCTTGATACAAATGTTAATTATCCTAATAAAGTAATTAAACAATTTACCGTTGCAAAAAGAAACAACTTTTTAATTTCTTAAACTTTTCAGTCTCTTAAAAACAGTAACATAAGAAATACGATGAAAAATTGTTGCCAAACCGAAATTTTTAAAAGAATAAAACTATTCAAAATGATGCAATTTCATCAAAAATCTATCAACAACAATAAGAAAGGAAAATTGTTGCCAAAACTACATTTTAAATTATCTGAGATGTGAGAACTGTATTCGGAAGCTTCATTTAAAAAATTTTAAAAAAATACAAAATATAATTATTTTTCCAAAATTCTTTTTTTAAAAGGAGTCGAAAGGATTAAAGTTCTACGTGTCCAAAAATCAAAGTAAAATAAACGGCACATTTTTTTAAAATAAGGTTTTTTAAAAAAAATTCCGCTGAAAAGGTGTTAAGCTCACCTTCCTAAATAAATTCGTATTGAATCGATTTATTGAAATACGAAATTTATTTTAAGTTCGTAAAATAGCTAAGTGTCTACGCTTCACGACGACGCAAAAATGAAATGTATAGAGTGAAATCTCGCTTTCCTGTAGCCCATTATGTCTCAAAGTAACGCGATTTGGTCACAAAATATAAAATAAAAAAATTCTAATTCGAATTTCGAAAAAATCGCTTCGAGGTGCACTGGCTCTTGTGTAGATACACCTATGTGCCAAATATCGTGGCCTGGGTCTATTAGCTTACTCGCAACACGAACGAAAGACACACACACACTGACTCTTTGTTTTATTATATGTAGAGATTTTCTGAGGGCTTTTAAAGTGGATATTCGTCCAGCTACACATCCTGCAACGCGTTATATGCTCCTAAAATTCTGATGGCATGAACAATACTGATTCCAGTATTTATCCGTCGTTAACCGATGCCAAAGGTTAGATTACACACACTAAAACCGTCAAGTCGATTCCTCCCAGTATTTCTCTTGCGGAGAAAATCGTGACCGAAGTGAAAGCTGCCTCAACGTGTGTAGTTCCAAATATTTCTACGAAAAGTCAATTTCAAAACTTAAACGCAGTTCTCTATATTAAGATAGAAATGGATTGCAATGATGAACCTTCTAGTAAAGACGAATCAAAGTTTGTAACGAAAATCGGAAAATTATCCGTTCCAAATATTTGCAAATCGGAAGTTAACGCTGAAGCCAGCAAACCGCTGTAGTTGATCCTCTCAAGGAACGAGTGCCTCCGATTATATACCAGAGACCAGAGGTAACCTGGAAAGAAATCCGAAGCTTATTCTCCAAGTGCAATGTAGTTGACTACACTGGTGTTTTGATTGCTATTACTTTTGACTCTATTACCAACAGAGAAGGGGCGCCCTTACTATCTTTCTATTTTATTCTAAATTTCTTATCTCAGAATCACAGTGAAATGCACAGGCTTACTCTCAAACATGCAATTTTATCCTGCTCATAGATGACGCCTTCCGATGGCAGAGCCACTAATTTTGACATTGCAGTTTTACTCAGCAACTCTTATTTGACAACATATTTAAATGTTATATGGATTGGCTAATTTTTTAAACGATAAAAAAAAACGTTTAAACGTTTTAAACGTTAAAGAAAGAAATACAGTTCAGTACCTTCAGAACAAAGAAAGACGCTCCTATTACAGTTGTAATCGCAGCACTCTCAGAGGATTCTGATGTAGATGATATCAGGAATGGATTTTGTGCGGAAGGTTTTCTTGTCATCAATGGCGAGAAGTTGGTTAATTTATTTATTAGGATGAATAATATTTGTATTAATGGATATTGCTTATTTTACTGTAATTTTTTCAACATTTTTATTGAATTTTGTGTGTGTGTGTGTGTGATTCTTGATAAAATAGTTCTGCAGAGTAAAATTATGTGCAGTTTTTAAATTTAATGTTTGGTGTTCCCTTTAGGCATTTTCCCTGTACATTTAAAAGCCAGATGGAGGCTGGCCGCGTAGCGGCTAGTAGTTAACAAGTTATGCTTTGGAAGGAATACACTATGTAGTTTTGCTACAAATTTCTCTTTCGAACATATACTTTTATTTGCATAAAAAATGAAGCATAATGGTTAACGATAGAAGTTTACAATAACTGGTCTTTAAGAGTATTTTTCAATTAAATTAATTTATGGAAGCTTTATATTTTAAGCAACATGCTTTATATTCCTTATCTTCCTTTAATGTAGCTTGATCAAAAGAGAAATAATTTTTATTCAAAAGAAGTTAACAAAATGCATTTAAATTAATAGGAAAAGAGAAAAGTCAACTACCATTTTATCCTTTTTCTTCAGACATGTATAAATACAATCGATGTTTACATAAAACTAAATTATGTAATTTTAATCTTATTAAATTATAATGATGATATTAGATCCTTTATTACTTGTAGTGTTAAAAAGTACAAAAAATATCGACGTACATTTTTATAAGCTCTATGAACACTTCCCTTATTTTGTTCCGTCAGATAAGACCGTAATCAATCATTTCTGAGGTCGTTTCGTAACACTTTTGAGAAAAAAGCAAATTTAGAATGCGTAGCATGCATATAGTAAAACAACTTGACTGCAAAATTTTTCCGGTTAATCAGATATGAAAATAACTGTTAAATTTGAATTTTAACGAGTAAAAATGCTTTTAAACTTTTGGAGTAGGCAAAAAACTAATCGGCAATCATTAGTTATTTTTTATTTTTTAATTAGATTTAAATAATGAGAGTTTAATTTGTTAAAATTTTGCCAAAAGATGATGCTTTCTAAAAATCGCAAAAGTAATGCCAGAGAACTTACTACAGTTAATTCCTTGCATAAATGATGATATAGCTCTTTATCCCACAGTTCTATGCATTGAAATGATTGAGCATATGCTTTTAAACAAGTATCAAAATATTGGAGATATAGAAACTTTAAGATCGTGTATAAAGACTCTAGATCAAATGTGTAACAGAGGGCTCTCATACGATCACTTTTGCTGCATTAAAGCGAATGGTATCGAAGGAAAAAACGAACTGGCTTATATTTTCAGAAACAACCAAATGTGTTTACTACTACCCTCGCAAAATGTTTTCCGCATCAAAATCCAAATTAATTAGCGGTTTCGAAAACAGGAAATCTGTCACCGTAACTTTGTCAGAACATGAAATCTCAAAGGAAAATATATCATCTATGTGTACATTGTATAAAAGATCATTAACTTTATACAGAATCGATTCTGATTTACCGGAACAGACTGAACACGACGAAAATTATTGGAAAAAAGTGCTGAAAAGAAATATATCAACTATGAAATTATTAAGTCGATTAAGGTTGTCATTTGATGAAAGTTAGAACTCCAGCAAGAAAGGAAACTATTTCACACGCTTAAAATATATCAGTGAATACAGCAATTTTTTTAAATGCATTTAGAAAATACGGTAACCTCTCGAAAAGAAATGTAAGTTATTTTTCCCATGATATTTTTGCGGATTTCATCAGCATCATTAGAAAATATTTAATATCATATATAATAGAAGACATTAAATTAGCAACTTACTACAGCTTTATAGTGATATTTCACATACTGATCAATTGGCATTAGTTATAAGGTACATATCGTCAAGCGGTGATGTAAAAGAAAAGTTTTTATGGTTTATATCAATTGAAGATCATACCGGCATCATATTTGGAAAAACAGATATTGACCGCGTTAGCAAAATTAATTGTAGACAATAAACTTTGTCTTGGGAAAACTATCAGGGAAATGCTCGGTATTACAGTCTCGTAATAAATATTACAGTCCAAATGCGATATAATACATCCGTTGCGCTAATCATTCTTTGAATTTAGTACTTAGTTCTGCTGCAGAAAGTGGTAGTACTTCTGTACACTATTTTATGTTTGTGCAGATGTTATTTCCTTTTTCTTCTGCATCTCCTCATCGCTGGCAGATTTTGAATAAAAAGCTGAAGAAGGCGAAAATAATTTAAGGGTAAAAAATTATCCGACACTAGACAGCCAGCAAGAGCAGATGCCGTACTGGTATTAAAAATGGGTTATATTCATGTAAAAAGGGCTTATCTGACATCTGGGCCTCAAGTTCCTGAAAAAATGTAACTATAGTGGAGGCCACATTTTTATTTAAAAACATATGCTGATATGAAACGATACTTATGATAATAATTTGGAACACCATTTTACAGAGAATCAATGTCGCCAGCAAATCCCTACAATCAGATCAATACAATTTAAAGGAAATGATTTGTTAAAATCTTTGGAAAATTTTATTGCAGGATTCCGTCATGAGTTTTTGGACATAGAATAAGAAGTAACTTCTATAACATCTTTGACACCTGAAGAGCATAATCGCAGGCCATAAAAAAGATTTATTTATCAGAGTATTAAAGCATCTAAATCACTTTCACAGAGCGAAGATTTTATTATCAATTTTTTAATGTTATTTGTGACAATATAATATCGGAACTTACTTACAGAAATGAAATACTTAAAAATAATATAGAAAATTTTTAAATATTTTTTAATTTAAATTTCTCGAATTTAGAACAAAACTCTGTAGAGAAAAATTAAATGATATTTGTAAAGATAATATAAGTATTATAGACTTTGTTTATGAAGTACGACAGTTTTTATTACTTTTAAAAGAAGATGAGGACAAACGTAGTTCTGTCACAGAAGCATATCATACTGGCCGAGAAATGCCATCAGCTTTTCCTAATGTATAAATTATTTTGAAAATTTTTTTGACCATTGCAGTTTCCAGTGCATCAGGAGAAAGATTTTTCTCTGTTTTAAAAAGAGTAAAAAACTATTAAAGAAGTGCGATGTCCGAAGAAAGGTATACTGTATGGCTATCTTATACACTGGTGTACAAAAATTAAGGACGAGACGGTTTTTTCAATATAACTTTGTACAAAAGAGTAAAATCTTTCTTCTTCTTTGAGAACATCGGCTAACGGACAAATAGTTCTGTTCCCCGTTTGGTGGATAACTCTCCGAAGAAATCATAGATACACTAATGATAAAAGATTCATCCAGACTTTCTTACAAAACGAACAACATGTTTTATTAATATAACAAAGGAAATTAACCGATAAAACATTAATTAGAATCACGATGAATTACAATTACTGTAAGCAGCGCTCAACGTCTGCTTTCTTTCGCTGATAACACCTGCTCTGTCCCTATGTTTTTGAATAACCAACGTTCTTTTCTTTCTGATGTTGCCATCCCGGATAACAAAATCTTTTCCTTATTCATAATGGCTGATTCCTACTAGTCCCTCCCCGAGAAGCACATTCGTCACCGTAGAGACAATGCTGCTCAAAGTTCAGTGAAAGAGTCTGAAAATACAGTAAAGGAAAAAAGCAGCAACACAGCTTCTAATTCAAAACAATGAAATATAAGTGAGAGCTCTAAAATATGCAGCTCCCATCATAATGATTTAATAAACACAATACTAACATAAAAATAAATGTGAAATCATATATACATATATCATATACACACTGTCAAAAGTTAATACTACAATATTAATTTATCACTGTTGGAAGTATTTTTTAATTTACGTTGTGAAATAGGCTTTCTTTATAATTTGATTTTGCTTATGAGTTGACTGTTAATCTTGATAAGGCATCAGCATTCCCATGTGAACTGCCTTTGCGGTATGTGACAGTCATATTGTAACGTTGTAATGCTAAGGCCCAACGAGACAGTTTAGCACCATGAGGCGCACTTTGAGTCAAATAGGTGAGGGGATTGTGGTCGGACACGATCTGTACTTTGGCACCGAAAATCCAAGTGTCAAATTTTTTCAAAGCTTCGATGACGCAAAACGCTTCTCTTTCGATGGTGGACCATCGTTGTTGACAAGGAGTTAGCTTTTTGCTAAAAAATGCTATGGGCATTTCTTTGCCATGTTCATCATTTTGAGCTAAACACGCTCCAATTGCAAATGCAGATGCATCTGTATAGAGTTGAAAGGGCTTGTCTATGTCCGGAGTATGTAGGGACGGCATTTTAATCAGCTCTTCCTTAAGTTTGTTGAAAGATGCCTCTGTATTAAAGTCCCACGGAATATTATTTGGAACGCTCTTTTTCGTAAGGTTTGTCAAAGGCAAAACTATTTCAGAAAAATTTGGGATATAATCCCTATAGTAACTTGCTAACCCTAAAAGACTTCTAACTTCTTTTTTAGTGGCCGGCTTAGACAGATTCCGGATAACTTCTACTTTCTCAGGATCTGGAGAGTGAGTGCCAGAACCGATTACGTGACCCAAAAACTTTACGTGACTCTTTCCGAAATCACATTTTTCTAGATTCGCGGTTAGACCTACGTTTCTCAGGGTCTGGAACACTTGGTCAATGTGATGGAGGTGATCATCCCATGTCTCAGAAAATATTGCCACATCATCGATGTATGAACGGCAGTATTTTTTATGGTGTGCAAGTACCTTATCTATGGATTTTTGGAAGGTACTTCCGGCATTTTTCAAACCGAAGGGAAGGACTTTCCATTGGTAATGTCCAGAATGAGTGACAAATGCTGTGTACGGTTTGGCTCGTTCTTTCATCGGGATTTGCCAATACCCCTTGGTTAAATCGAGAACGGTTATGAATTTGGCTTTTCCTATCTCAAAGAGTAAATCTTTAGCAATCTTCATCGGATAAGCGTCCGGAACTGTGAAGCTATTTAAAAGCCTAAAGTCTATGCACAGTCTAACACTGCCATTCCTTTTTGCAACACATACTACGGGATGTGCCCATTCACTGTCACTGGGTTCTATAAGATCCCATTCTAGCAGTTCTTTAATTTGGCGATCAACTTCATCTTGAAGCGAAACAGGCACACGATAAGGTCTTAATCTTTTTGGACTACAGTCTGCTGTAACCTTTATGTCATGACCATCGACATTGGCTTGGCCCGGCTTGTCACTAAAAACATCAGCGTAATATTTTAATATATCAAATAGTTCCTTGCGTTGGTAATGTTTTAAATTACCTTTCAAGTTCTGTAGTTGAGTCCAGATATCTTCGGTAGATTTATTCATAGGATCCGCTGGTGCATAATGAATATCCCCAAAGTCTTGATCTTGGTCAAAAATTACTCCAACGTGATCTACACGAGCAATATAAGGTCTTAACTTATTTATGTGGAGTTCTCTTATACTTCCAGTTTCCATTTCGACTTTGGCAGAGTGTGGCCTTGTAAGTTCGATTACAGTGGCTGGTCCTTGCCAAGTATTGAGCAATTTATGCGGCGAGGATGGCATTAGCACGAGAACCTTATCCCCCACATTGAAAGTCTTTTCTTTAGAACGTAAGTTATATCTTGAAGCATATTCTTCTTGAGCTATTTTGGAGTTTGCTGACGCAATGTCATGAGCTTTTCTTAATTTTTCTAGAAGATCTTGTAGATAATTTTCAATTGAACGGGAAGCTGTAACTGGAATGCTACGTTCACCTGTCCAGATCTCTTTCAGCAAGGATAGAGGTCCTGGTGGCACTCTTCCATACACCATCTGGAAGGGAGACAGACCAGTGGTGCTATGTGGCACTTCTCTGTAGGCAAACAGGAGGTAGGGAAGATGCAAATCCCAATTTCTCCCATGTTCTTGGATGTTTTTGTTCATCATTTCTTTTAAGGTTCTATTCCAACGTTCGACAGCACCCATACTCTCTGGATGTCCTGGCGTGGAGAATCGTGGAGATACACCAAGAAGATCTTCAAAAGCTCGGGTGAGTTTGGCTGTGAAATTAGTTCCCTGGTCGGAACAAATCATTTTGGGAAACCCAGTTTGAGCAAAAATCCTCATCAAAACGTTGCAGGTTGTTTTCGCACTTATCTCTTTAACGGGAGTGGCTTCCGCCCATCTGGTGCATAGGTCGACCGCACATATTACAAACCGATGGCCTCTTCCGGATGGAGGTTCTAATGGTCCGATACAATCCACGCTCCATACTTCGAAGGGTGTTTCTGGTCTAACGATAGGTTGAATTGGAATTCTATCTTTATATGTAATTGTCCTTCTCAACTGGCATTCTTTACAACTTTCACAGAATTTTTTAACATCTTGCTTAATAGTAGGCCAAAAGAATGAGTACTTGATTCGTTGAATTGTCTTTTTCTCACCGAGGTGTCCAGCAAGAGGGATCTCATGTGCGATTCTCAGAACTTCTTTTCTTTTTTCTAAAGGCAACACAACTTGCTTTATGTTTTCACCACAGATATATTCAGAGTGAAATAATACGCCATTGTCAAAAGCATATGAATTCTCATTCTTATTTGCCCATTCAAAACACTTTTTCAAAGTCTCGTCTTGTTCTTGAAGTGTTCTAAATTCTAGTCTTGTTTTGCTTTCTGTTTCCACAGTTTCTATGTCTCCTTTGGAAATCTGATTGACAACAGCTAAATTTGAAATAATGTCTTCAGTTGGTGAGGGTCCGTCATCTGATTCTTCACATTCCGAGGAAGATGTAACCCACTGACGGTTGCTGTGACACAGTTCAATATTTTCGCAGAGCGTTTCATAAGCTGAAGAACTCAGTAACAAGTCGGTAACTAGCTTTCTCGAAACAGCACAGGTAATGGACACTCTACCATGAAGATCATCGTCAATTTTCATCTGGAAAATTTTCAAAGGAGTAATTTCATTCTCACCAAAAGCAGAAGATATCTCTATTTTACTTTCGCCTTCGCAAGGTATGCCATCGACCAGGTTCTCACGGACTACTGAAATTTGTGCTCCCGTGTCTACGATTCCATTTAGAATAACATCTCCGCATTTAACCTTGACAAGTTTCAAATCATCTATGTTGCTAGATACGTCCACGGATTTTGAGACGGGGATAGATATCTTGGCAGTTAGTACTTCCAGTTTTTCCTTTTCTGCGAGAGCTGTCTGTGTTTGGATTAAATTGCCTTGCGCTGTTGCAGGAGTATTTTTTGGTAGCCGATTTTTGGTGCAGAATTTAGACGTATGACCCTCTTTCCCACAATTATAGCAAGTCAATTTGGAAATTTGTTTTTGTGGCTCGTCATTCTTACGGGAAGGGTTTACTCTTGGCGTGTTCTGAACGGAGAACGATTTGTTTTTGGAAGTCCTTTCTGGAAGTGGTGAATGAGGTCGCCACTTTTCATGGGTTTTGTCTTTCGATGGGCTGCCCCCAGTCTTTTTTGAAGTATTGCGAACACTGTCGTATTCGTCAAGTTTATCTGCTAAATTGGTCGGGGAAACGAACTTCAACCAATCGTCAAGAAAATGGTCCCTTACTTCATGAGGCACTCTTTTCTTAATTTGGTCTGTGATAATGAGGTCTTTCAAACCGGCAAAATCTGTGATTTCAAGCCCACTGATCCATTCTTCAAAATAACTTGTAATGTCGTAGCAAAAATCTTTCCAGGATTTTTCAGTGTTCTTTTGGTGCATCACAAACTTTTTCCTAAAGCTCTCAGGATTTAATTTAAACCTCTTCA